>SNQJ01S0151483.1:4423-27492 GCA_010110895.2 Picea sitchensis
CTCCACTTAGTGATTGTTTCCCATCCGTTAGGAACTTAGGATAAATATATATCCCATAAATTATATTTTTGGATCTATTATTAAAATATTCTATCTTCCTAACTCTTAGCCCCTTTTTCCTTTTCTAGTGGAGTTTAAACCCCCTATCTCTTTTTGTCTGATAGGTCTGCGTGTAGTGATATGTTTTCATTAATTATCTGAATGTCATCAAATTTTTATAAATATAGGCTCATTGTCCTTTTAGCCTCACTACACACTTATCTGGATGCACACAAAGCTATGAAATGGGTGTGCACCCTCCCTTGGTGCACATGCAAAACTGAACACTTTATCTCACTAAACCACACAGACACTTCGGCCTCAAAATATTTATATACAAAGGCTCTCTAGCCCAAAAATATCTCGGCTACAAAGCTCGGTTTGATGCACACTTCAAGATAATCCTCGCACACTTCCTCAAGTGTGTGCAAGCTATGAAATGGGCGCACGGTCCACCTTTTTTGCATGCGCAAAAAAACAGAACCCAAAACTTAGTGTTGACAGCTCACCAGCCTATATGTAAATTTACATTTAGATTTACAATTGAGGTCTGGGCTATGGTATTACAACTTCTATGCTCTACCTTCCTTCTTATCTCAACTCTTCTTATGTATCTCTCGGCTCTTTTTCTATAATTCGCATTTGGGTCCATTCCATTCCTCACTTCATAACTACAATTTCTAGATCCTCCTCAATAGATCCACTTCCTCTCTCACTTTTCATTGTCCTTACACCCCCCCCACCCCTAGTGCTAGGGGAGTTTTCTCAAATATTCTATCAGGCTCCATGCGCATCGAACCTTTCTCCATGAAGAACATCTTTATCCAAAGTGGAATCTCTTCTAACATTCATTTTCTTGGACCTTCTATGAACTTTCTTTCAGCCTTGCTAAAATAATCAGTGTACTCCACAACAAATTCAATAATATATCCCTCTTTTACTCGAACAAACCATAACTCAATAGCCCAAGTCTACTTATTATCCAATACTTTCAATGTCTCAAGCGTGGCTTGATCCCAAACCACTGGTTCTAAAGGCCAAATGGTAGAATTGGTAGTAGTTTTCTTTTTCATCAATTCATACAAGAAATAAGGAAATTCAACAAAGAAAATCTCATGCATATCAGTGTAAAGATAGCCATCTTTCAATCTCTTCACATTCACTCTCATCCTCTGAGTCTCTTGCAGGTAAAACACGTGCTCTTTTGCAAATAGACAGTCTTTAATTTCCTCTTGATATGGATACCACCTCATCTATTGCCTTCATTATTCCCTACAATACTTTTAGGTCCCGACAATGGAACCATTTGTTGGCCTTTTTTTCCACTCTTGTGTGTGTTCTTCTTAACATTGGGAATTTTATACCCAAGGTTCGTCCAGAGTTGATCTACAAAAATATCAGAGCATCGACATACCATTCCTCAGCCAAGGCTAAGGAAGGTCTCACCTGAGACGCAAAGGGGATCAAAGAGACCTTAAGGTCTTGTGGCATGGATGAAGGATTAAGTAAACCAAGATCCATCTGGGATGGCATTCATGCATTCCATATTCGACGAGTTACTATGATACTAAGTAAAACAATACATGCATATATCCAAATAACTAATGATAGACACACAATAGATCAAAACTATCATAGCTTTAGTATTCATTTCATTCCATTCATCGCAAACATACAGTATAAATTAAGAAAACTATATTCGACAACAACAAAGCTTCATATCTTCTTTAAATATATTCTCATAAATACAACATAGTGCGCAATCCACATCCTTTTAAGATTTTAGACATATGACAGACTCATAACTATATCCAGAAGCATTACAATATTACAATAGGCTCAAAGTGAACTCAATACCAACAATTGAATGGATCTTATTTAACCATCTAACTCTATTTTTTATGGCATTGCTTCCTTTTATAGTTTTCTCTGCTTGGGAGTTATGTCTCTTTCTACTCTGCTCTACTCGTTCTACTAAAAAACTTTCCTTGCATGCTTTTGGCACCTATCTCAAGTCCACGTAGCATTCTAAAATTACAGAAATCTTAACTTCCTCATCATCTCATCTTTTTTCAGCTCTATGATCCCTTGTGTTGCTGGCATTAATCATTCGAGAGGATTTCCCAATGATTCATTTCTTTATTTCCATGTGCGTCTTCTTGATTCTCGGTGCACATCAAAACAGGGACTAACATGTATTTGGTAGACTTCAAGCTCGGTGCACAATATCAAAATTCAGTATAATGCACACTTTTTTTCATTCTTCGCACATTAGCTTAGGTGTGCAAAAAACTTGGAATGAGCACGCACAACCTCATTTTGTTTCACACACCAAATCAACCAAACTTTGGGTGCCAACAATATGTCAAAATAAAAAAAATGAGCTAAGTAAATGTGGCAACCATATGGATTCAAATCCATGAATTCAATAGATAATTATTGTGCTAATATGTACATTTCTTCCTGAATTTTGAGCAACAATGGATATTTACAGGTTGAATTGGTTTTAATATGCATTCCAATTATTTTTTGTAGGCATGTGTTGGAATTCCAGGGGTCTGTAAATAGACTAGAATGTGAGGGAAAATGGTACATTATTTAAGTGGCTAAAAGATGAAAGTGTGGAAGGTGTTGTTGAGATGTAGAGAACACTAAGGATGGTGTTCCTATTTAAAGGGGAGGGGATGTAACACCCCATTTTTAACCCACTGAATTAATTTGTAATTGATCATGATTAATAATGACTATCTCAACATGGAGATAATATTACCATGCTATGGCTTGAAAAAAATGTAAATGTATTATTTTGTAATATAAAATAGTTGATTGAAGGATGAATCCTTAAAAGTACTAGCCATTATACCACTAGAATAAAAGAGTGAGGGATCCTAAAAGGGGGGTTTCATTATGCCAGGATAACCCAAGCCTCTTGCAAAATTAATTGTTTTTGGAAATAATAAGTTGTTTCCATTTTTCATGATTTCAAAGCAAATTAGTTAATGAGGGAATATTGGTAGTTGGAAAACCAACCACCCTCAATGAATGGAAGCATGTAATACTAGCTAGGACAATAGAAAAATGTCAACCCATAGTACAACAGGAAATCATCACAATTCCCCATGATTGACCCACAAGTTTCCTTCAGATAAAAGGAAGGCAGAGAAAAAACACATGGGTGCATGTTGAGGAAGACAATTATAGTCTAGGGAAAACACATGAGAAGAGTGGTTGTTGAGAGGGAGAGAACCCACCCGTGGGAAAACCTACAAGAATGGGAGAATAGAGAAAGAATGAATGCATGCATTGAGAGGGGAGTTCGTGTAACAGAGGATATTTGATGCATAGAGGAAAAGCTTGTGCATGAACAACCAACACAAAATTTGATAGAAAAAATCCATAAGTAGATGAGGAATGTTTGAATGTAAGGTTTTTTCTATCAGTGTTCATTTGGAGAGAAACCTTCACTATTCTAATTTCCTTGAGAACCTGAGAAGATTCCCTGACGGTATCATGGCTTGGCATGGGGGTGGAATGTTGCCAAAGTGACAGAGAAATAGAGCGTATGGTAGGGTGCAAAGGATTTCACCCACAGTCAATTGGACTGGCTACAACTTGTAAACAAATAAGAGTACTTTGCACTCTCTATTATACTACAAATCATATAAACATATTATGCTTGCATAAGCTTTCCTTTGTGAAATCATCGAGCTTGTAAGAGATGTGCAATAATGAAATTTGTATCAAATTGTATGACTCACTAAGTCACTTTGAAAGGAATGGGAGTATATAGTTAGTAACCTATGATTGCATAGTATTTAGTTTATAGGTTGTTATACCTTTGAGAATTGAGATGGAATGAATGAATGGGTGCACATCTCTTGCTTCATGTATGCACAGTAAATTGAATTCTAGTTGATTTCCCTTGGGAGTTTAACTACAGATAGCTTGAAATGAGAAATTTATTTCTCTGTGAGTAGCATGAGATCTATGTGAAGTGTGTCTGAGGTTATTGTTGGGTATGGTTATGGAAATGTTTGGACATTGAGTTTGTGTTTTCAGGGAATATTGTAGTTCCCTTGGTTTCCAATTCACTTTCCCTCGAATTATCATCTAGCTGAGTTTTACTTGAACGTACATGCCCCTTGTTAACAACTCTTGAAATTCAAGAGGGATGGAGTGAATAGCCTAACTTTTATTTTGAATTCCAGGGTTGTCTCTTGGAAATGTATCTTATCCCATATTCCTAAAAGTTTCATTCTTAAAACCTATGATTTAGATGAATCTGGTGTTGTGACTGGGTATTGTTGAGTAGTAGGAGCCGTTAGTGAAGCCACTGGTGGAAACTCATAAGAAAGGTATAAGGGTAAGGGTGTAAACAAGTGAATGCAATTGAGTGATGAAGCTGATTCTGAGTCATCCGATGAGAAGTGGGGAAGAATTCACCTTAACCCATCAAAATCCTGGTTTAACCTCAAAGAGAAAAGTAGCCATTGGTCGAAGGGGAGGACATGCCTATGTCATCAAATCATCATTAGATATTGGGAACCAGGGGTGGAGTCCCAGTTAATCGGGTCACGAGAGGACCATAAGGTCGGACCCTCCAGTTAGCATAGTCATGTCAACCTGGTGTCAGTGGGGCAAGGTTCCATCGCCCTATTCCAACCTTGTTTTACACCTAAAAAGAAAGAGAGAGAGAAGATATGATGTAGGGTGTCAGGGTGGCAACTAGAATTCCATGTGGGAGAAGGATGACAGGTTTCAACCTCGGGTTGGAATAGGATGAGTGTGGTGTCTTGGTCATACATAACCCTTTATTTTAGTGCCCTTTATTTCTAACTTTCAAATCTGAGAATCAAGGATCCTCACCCATTGATCTTTCTCGATAAGAGTAGGAGGGAGGCCAATTCCCCAGAGTATTGGACCCCCGTACCACCAAATTTCCCAATCATGTTTCCCATTTGTGCTTTCTCAATATCCCAATTCTCGGTTGGGAAAGGTTCTGGGAAGAGTTCCAACCCATTCCCTTTATTAGCATGCGAGTGGGGGGAAGATGGAGCACATGTCGATGACATCATGAAGAAATTGATATGACATAATCAAGCCAATGAGAAGTGGACAAGTATCAATTCCAAAGTGGAGAGGAGCCCCTATTCTTGTACTAACGTGTAGTGCCATGCTAGTCTATGTGTCATGCAGTAGTTGGTCCACATGTTAAGGATATGCAGAGTTCCATACAAGAAATAAGGATGTGATGATGTTAGCAACCACATGTCGAGCCATGTCATTTTTTCATGTTATCTTAGTGTCCGACTAGGGTACAAAGTGCCATGCTGAGTGGTGTGCCATGCCAGGACCACATTTCCTTGTCTCCATCTTGATCACTAGATAGGGCATTCGAAGGGTGAGTGTTTTTTAATTAACCCAATGGGACGATACTTGGAGGGGTGATATCCAGTGGGCCAATACCCTGGTGGGTCGATACCCTGTGGGATGATATATGATGGACCAATACCCCAGTGGGTCGATTCCCTAGATCACCATCCATCACAAGGATGTCGAGTGGTGTGCCACGTCAAGACCATGTGTCCTTGGCTCCATCTGGATCATCGGATTAAGAATTTGAAGGGTGAGTGTTTATGAATTAACCTAGTGGGTTGATACATGATGAACCAGTACTCGGTGGGTCCATATCCCGGTGGGCCAATGCCCCAGATAATCGACCACCAAAAGTTCTAAGGTAGTGTAAGTGTGGTATATCTCCAAAATCCTAATGCCTGGTGAGGCACGTAACCCCTCCAAAGATGTCTCAATTCGTCCATGTGTATCGACAGGTCCACACCAGGTGGAGCCACGTGGGATGGTACATGTGGATAAGGTCCACGTGGATGTCACGTGGATGTGGGGTAAATTTTAGGTAGAGGAAGTAGGAAAACTTCAATAGGCCATAACTATTGAAAATATAACTCCAACACCTAGGTACTTTGTTATCTAGTGATTTCCTTACTACAATCAGACTAGAAACTCATAAAACAATAATACGCTACTGAAATATTCAACTCAATATCATGCAGTGGAATCATAAACAAGGAAACAAAATCAATCGTACATGAACACCATAATTTTTGGGTAACTACCCTTGGAAAAAACCCGGAGGGAAAACAAGTGTTGAGAATGATTTTATTATGCTAAAATAAGGGATCCCATAACAGGGATAAAGGCCCACTGAGAGAAATACAACTGCAGACTAACTTGGAAACGTATGACCTATTGTACAACCAATTCTAGCACACTTTTATAGGAATCCATGACTGTCTCTTGAGTGACCCATGGATATCTGCGACTTTCCCCACTATGACCCATGGATGTCTGCGACTGTCTCCACTGTGACTTGCACATTTCTACAAAAAATTTGTACAACAAACTTTGTATGATATGACTCTTTCTTATGGATTTATTTTGTTGAAACCCACCTGTGTATGCCTTATTTCTCTCTTCTCCTTGACCTGTATGATCTCTAGATGAAGGTCCTTCTTCACCTATCCAATATCTTGAACCACATTTATTCATGATCCAATACTCTATGTGTCGACTCTCTGAACATAACTCTTTTCTAGTGTAATCCTTGGTCCTCTTGAATCATTGTCCTTCATGATCCAAGAACTCGAGCAGAGGTCCTTCTCTACTCCTCAGTGTGACCTTGGATACACCACACTAGAAAAGGTCCCCCTTTTCTATATGTGTGAATGTGAATTCCTCATTCTCCTATCATTTATTTGATAATCATGAGTTACAATCTATTTCTAATCTCCAAAGTCATCTACGGTTGAGATTACTTATCACACTCACTTGCGATTTAGATTACATGTTGCATGCTAAGTACTTTTAGCATGTTTCTTAAATAAATCAATTAACTAATTACATAATTAATTAATAAAATAAATTCACTTTAATAATTCTTTTATTTAAACTAAATTCAAGAGTATAAGACTTTGGACGATTTCCACACATTTAGACATATAGACCTGTATGAAAAATGATACCACTAACATCAATAATAAATTTTGATCCCGAGCTCGGTTTTGAGCATGTTGATCATAGTTGGCGAGATCTCCATGACTAGATTTCATCCATGGGATCCATTTAGAGGAAGGAATCAAGGTGAGAAACAAAACAAATTGACACCCCACCAGCCTAAGGAAGGGTTAGGGGGTTGGGTGTGTTACAACAAGTGTAAAGTTGAATAAGAAAAATGAAGATGTGAGATAAACATTTAAAAAAATAATTGTATGATAAAAACCAATAATAGAGAAGGATGATAAATGCTAAGTGAAGAGCCATGGCTATTGGCCTTCCCTTATGCCCTAGCTCTTCCTATTTATTCACTCTTTCTCATACTCAAAGGAATTTTGGCAGAGGAGGATATCATCGTATCCAAAATTGTTGAAAGGAGAATATTGAGCATCATTCCAAAGTGGTTTTCACAATTGGGTTCTAGGGTAAAAAAATCATGCCTTAATGTGTTGTGTTTTCCTCTATGTGTTGAGTAGTTTTCTAGTTAAATTTGCCATTGTATGTATTTGAAGTTTGTTCGTTAACTTTAATGGCTTCTCTATATATCATTTGACTCGATGAGGAGGAGTAGTTATTTGCTACATATTTTTTTATTTTACTGTGTGAGAGGGTTTCTTCAAATGAAATCGATTTAATGGTTATTACCCATTTCAACAACTAGCTAATCTCCACCATCCAATGAAATGCACAGGCCTCCTTCCAAAGTTGTTGAAAAACTTGCTAAAACCATATTTGTTTCTCATGGGAGTCTCTCTCTATGGGGTGAATTTTGATTGTCTAGCAAGCTTAATGAAGTGACCATGCATCATTTTCTTTTGTTGGACATTTTACATTGTCCTTGAGCAACCTCACATCTTGCTAGGAATTGTTTTCATGCCTGGAATGATATTTCACATGTCTAAGTCGATTTCCCATTTCTTGGGCCGAATTCCCTACTCTTTAGGTTGATCCCTCATTACCTAGGCATTTGAGCTTCCCTACAGTTGTCTAATACCTCATCAAACAATCTCATCTTTCCCACGACTTGGGTTTGTTCTCCAAACATTGTGTGTGATATCCAGCATGAGAATAAACCCCACACGCTCATTCTTCATTGTCCAAACAATGAGTGTGATCCCTAGCTTGAGGAGAAGACCCACGCTATTGTTCTATTTTATTCAAAGGCTAAGTATTCTTTGTCACCTTCATATCTACCCATGAACCCTAGCAACAACAGAAATTTTACTATATTTCTCTGTTGGAAAACCAAACGATGTGTGTATCAAACTGATCACCCACATTTTCTTAACCTAGTCCCATGGTGCCGAAGGAATATTCCTTTTATGTCAGTATGTTTCTCTTGCTCTATATACCTTGGTAATGTTTTGTTTACTATTTTGGGTGTCCTAAAATAATGTTGGACATATTCCACATAGCCCACACATTTCACAACTGAATTGGGTGTTAAACCCTATGATAGCCAGTGAAGTAACACTTCTCTTCAAGAGAGTTGGTCATGTTTCCTGTCGTTGGGGAATGTAAGAGGTAGTCTTATAGTTAGTGAAGAGAAACACAAGTTGAAAATGTTGTATTTAGAAATATTGTTAAACAACATGTGGTAGAGAAGTGGATGAATAGTAAGAAAACATCTTCCCTTTGATAGCATGGAACGTAGTTTGGGATATGAGTAATAGTGAACTCATTATTAATGTCACCCTATGTATTAACTATTGGTGAGAGATTCATCACTATAATCTACTAGTGTAGGAAAGGGTACTAGAGGTGATGACCAGCAAGAAATAAACTATCCCTACAATCAAAACTTGTACTTCCTCCATTTAAATCTATTGGCATTTGTGTAGGCCAATTGGAGGTAAAAATCAGTGTTAAGGTTCCACGTTTAATGAAAACTATGTGAAAACCATCGACATGAAGTTCAAAGTTAGTATGAAGAAACATTCCACCTATATCTCATTCAAGAGTAATGGGTATCTCATTTTATTACCATTCACACCCAAGAACCATAATGAAGGCCATACTAAGTTCTCAGGGAAATACTGTTGTAGAGATTTGATTATTTTTATTGGCACAATTTTCATTGCCATTTCTATCTATTTTACATGTGCAGGATACATTGAGCGAGTACATTTCTCATCAGGAGAAGAAGAAAGTTCCATGTGTAGGGCATAGGAATGAGGTTTGGTAGCCTCTAAAAGATAGAGAAATCTATGCAAAACATAGAGACAAAACTGAGATAGAGACAAGAAAGTTAATTCTGGATAAGGTCCATATTGGTGAAGTGAGTGGGCTATAGGTCCCTTGTTTGCAGATCAAATGGTATCTAATCAGTTGCATCTTTGATCGAGACATATGATCTAGAGCTTTGAATAAAATATTGTAGAGTTCATCATGGGTAAAGAAAGCATAGATAAGTTGGAATACTTAAGGGCCAACAATGATCAACTTTGGGAAGAGAACAAGCACTTAAAGGACAAGTTTAAAATGTTTAATCAGAAGGTGATAGAGATGGAGAAGCACATGGAGACCTCTACCAAATTTTTTTCATTGCTCAAGAAGAATTTTGAAGAATCCCAAGACTCCCTCACTATAGTTAGAATAAATTGGGACAAGCATAGAGCACAACTTGTATACCTTGGTGAAAGGTCATCCAATGGATAACTAGCAAGAGGATAGGCTCACGCTGATGATGAAGCAATTGCAACAAGATTTTACAAAGAAGGAGAAATCCTTGGAAAGGCTTCACAACTCACAGAAGTAAGGAAACCTTCCATTTCCACTACATATGCTAGCACCATGACTCAAACCACTTTGTTAATCTCACCTTCTCTAGACATCTATCAAGAGTAGCTTGGTGAATTTGAGGAGAATACCAAGGGAATTGGTTCCAAGATATTAAGGGAAATGGGCTATAATGGACAAGTTCTAGGCAAGAGGAGACAAGGCCTCTTGATCCGCACTGTAGTTATTCCATGGGCGAAGCATGAAGGCCTACAATTTGATGAAATAAGTGAAAATTCCATCACCATGAAGACCACTTTCATGAAGGCAACATACATGTCAGAGTTGTCTTTCTCATTAGGAGAAGGAGAAACAACGGTAAATGAAGGTGTGTTGGCATAGGGGAAAACTCAGGGTTCAATGCTACAACAACGCACCAACAAAACCCTAACTACTAGCCCTTTCGGCAACACCTGCGAAGCAGATGAAGTCTCACCCGAGGTAGAGGCATGGGTGGTTGCAGGACTCAAGTGTCTGCAACCTTAGCTGGGACACATATATGTGATTATAATAATTAATACATCTCTTAGCACCATCAGTTCCTTAATATGTAATCACTATTCACTTTGCTGATACAACAGAGCTTCATAGTATTCACATCAATATATAGTATTCAAGCACTTAGCATATACAAATGGATCAGAATGAGCATATCAAGCACTAAACATGACTATCTAGATCATATCTAACATTCTCACATATGATAAGAACAAAGCATAAATATATATATCTAAACATATCAGAGCACTTAGCATATAACATATGAATGCATCAAGACAAAGAACAAAGCACAGAACATCATGTTTACGTGTTTCACCCCCACCCTGGAGCTACATCCACCAACTCTTCTTCTTTATTGTTTTCAATCAATCGGTTACAGGCACAAAGGCTCAAAACCCTTACACCGCATAGGACAAAATATGTGTGAATCTCGCTAGATCCTTCTTCCTTGCACTATAGCATAAAGCCTTCTATAGTCTCTCACAGGGACTTTCACTCAACTCTGCAAGTCTTACACAGGATGCACAAAGCCTTGATCACACAAATTCAACTCTTGGCACTTAGCCTACATCACATAGATGTCGATTTCACTACTTCTCTATATGGCCTAGACATCTATATATACATACAAAATAGGCTTAAACATGGGTAAATCGATGGGCTGACATCCCCTTCTTGTTACATATTCCAAAAAACCCAAAAAAGGGGCCCAAAAGGGGGCCGAGATCCCGTGATCTCCTCTTCGTCTTGTGCTCCACCTTCGATAGGTTGTCGAAGTCTCAGAATAGATCAACATGACCAAGAAACTCCCAAAACTTGGTCAAGGGCCAACAGGCCCCCAACACTCACCTGTGACTCGTCCCGAGTCACTCTGGTCTGAGCAATTTTTCCTTAAATGCCTCGAGCTTGGCTGGAGCGGCTTCGACTTGCTGCTTTGTTGTGGCCTCTTGTTCAGTTAACTCCTGTATTACTAAGTCATTCATTGGTCCTTCTAGGTGTTGTTCTGCTGTGAGGACGACCTGTTCTAGCTCTTCTCCTTGGCTCTCGACCTCTGTAAACAACAAGCATTCCTTATCTTGCACAGGTTGAAGTTGTTGAGTGACTTCCATCACTTTTCTTTGAAGAATATGGATCTTTTATTGAGTTGTATGTTGTTCATGAGACCTCTTCATTCTATCTACAACGAACAGGGCCTTCAGTTGTGCCTGTAGTGTATTTGTGTGTTGCTTCGCTTCCTGGAGCTGCGACTCCAACACTTGTAACTCTGGATTGTCAGTGAAGTTTTCATATATTTGAGCACTCTAGTTACTCAACTTATTGCACTCCGAGGAAGGATCTATTAATATGTCAACTACGCTGCAGGTAGTGGCTTCCCTTTGGTCTCGTACGTCTTGAGGGGTCTTGGGCACAGTTCAGATCTCTAAGTCTGTTATGCGTTGCTGGAGCTATTGGATTACGTCTTAGAGTTGTGCCACCTGCTATGGAACTCGTTCTTTGGCCTTTACATCAATGATTGTCACAAAGCGAAGTGCTCTGTGGACCATCTCCTGTACTTCGAGTTGCTCTACGAGAAACTGTTCTTTTTCTTTATGCAGTTGGGCTTTCTTTTTAGCGAACCTCTCTTGGAGAGTAAGCTTCTCATGTTCGGAAGTACTTCGTTACTCTAGAAGGTATTCCTGTGCTTGTGCCAAAGCCTAGGTGGCTTGCGTTGTTTCCTCCTGTGCTCGTCGAAGGAAAGCTTCGACTGTATTAGCGATCCGGTGGAGTTTAGATGGATCATCTCCTATTTCTGGAGTTCTTGCTGATAGAGGCACAGTAGAAACTGCGCGGTTGGACAGTAGTGCCTACTGTACTTCTTGAAGTTCAACCTTCATCTGACTAAACACCTCCTCCTTCTTAGCTTCCTGCTTCTCTACTATCTCCAGCGAAGCATCATTCAGTGCTGCGTAGATGAATTCAAAATCGTTTGAGGTGAGGGTGGTCTCAAACTTAGTCTTGGTTGCTTTCGATTTCTTCCTTGAGGAAGGTTTCGGAGGGGAAACCTTCCTTTTCTTTGAGGGTTTCTCCTCGTATATAGGTAGTGTAACCTTGCCTTTTTCTTGTTCCACTTCTATGCCATCTATATCTCCGCCATCACCTCCTTGCTCAAGTGAGATAGAAGCAGTCTTCGCCAAGGTACTATGGACATCTTGGGCATCTTCATTTTTCTTGGTCTTGCTCGGTCTAGGTGCATCCATCATAGTTTCTGGACTGTCAACATCAGACATCTCCCCAGGGTTCGCTAGAACAAGGAGGTTCGCCAACCATTCCTTGGTAATCTCTTCCAAGTCATCCTCCGTCAACTTGTAGTATGTCTGCAGCTGTTGTTTATGCTCATCAGCGTGTGTTGTGATATAGATGAAATGGCAGTCCGCGCTGAATTTCATCAATGTCCTAAACCTGTGGAGTGTGTTTGGGATTATATGAGGCTCGGATTGGATAGTGGTCTTCAATTGGGTGTAATAAGTGTGGAATATGGCATTTGATTTCCACTGCTTGTTCATGTCACTGGAGTACCACAACATACTGAACTTCATGGCCAGTGGTTCAAAGGGCTTGATGTCAAGGAAGGTCGCACCTTCCGACATCTCCCAAGCGATGAATTCTACTAATATGAGAAGCCAACTAAACTGGAACTCATATCCTTGGTCTTGTGCTTCCCTGGAGTCCAGTTCTAACTGGTTCACCAAGTACTTCGCCCAATTCATGTGTAGTCCCTCCATGCACTTCCCTGCGAGGTCAACTACAAATCCAGTTACTTGGGTGGGCCAGTTCTTGCGAACTAATTTCCCTGCGATCAGTTGACAGGCTAGGCGAACTGCGTCACTCTGGATAGAGGCTACCTTGTAGCCTCATGTTCCCTTCTCTACATCTCCGTAATTATCCTTTATCCTTTGGGCGAGAGCGCAATCCGCGGTCTTTCCTAGGTAGAAATCTTGTGGGTCGGGGCCTTGCATGCTTAGCTCTGTGATCTGATTGATCAATTTCAGATCCACTGTAATGTAGTGGTTCAACCACAAATAACCTCCATGATAGGAATATAAAAGTAATTTGATGCATGCATTCACCTCATGGTGTCGCTCGAAGTGTGGAATCTTCATAACATTTAGTAGGGTGGATTGCACGAGGTTATGGGTCCATTACTGAGGGGTAATATTTGAGTTCTTTCCTTTTGTTCTCGTCAGATACGTATGCGGGGCGAGCATGTTGTAAACCTTCCTGTCGTCGAGGTTGAAGTAGATAAACTTCAACGCTGCGAGCTTATCCTAGTCAGCACGAACTGCGCACACCTCTTTCAGAAGGTACACAGTGACCAATGCATATTCAAAGTCTCTGGGCACACTGTCTTAGTTGATTTCTCCGCTCAGAGGTGGTAGATAGGCGGGTAAAATGCTCGGATTCAGCTTGGAATTTGTGATATTGTCTCTATGCTTCATTCGTTTCTCATCAGCTGGTCGGGATGGTCTGGCTGGAGCAGTGGACGAAGAGCCCTGCAGTCCTCTCATCGAAGATGCTTGTACACCTATAGACATTCCTCTCTCCGACATGACTCTTTCAGTCATCAAGTCGAGAAATTATGTCACTGATTCTTCAACTACGGTGAGCTCGTCGTACATATATGCTTGAGATTAAAATATTGGGGTCACGATGGAATTAGACACTGCACTGGAATACTAGAAAGGGTGAAATGATCACTATATGCAATTCGTTTAGTCTGCAGGCTTCAAATTCTCAGTTATCAAAAGTGTTCTCTGTGCATGGTGCGAAGGGATAAGTAGGCAACTCGACAATGGTTCGCGTGAAACGGTTATGAGCCCCTATTAACTCCTTTTCAATCCGTTATGGCGTGATTCAACGGTCTGATGAGGAAACTTTATTGCTTTTCTGTCCATTCAGAGCGAAATTCGAACGGATATATCGGGTCCAACGGCTATATTGCTTCGCCATGGTGAAGCACCATGTGTCGTTGTTCTGATATCCCGACGAAGCTCCAATTCTACAAATTTTCTATCTGCGAAGTTCCCTCTGGAACCTTATGCAACTTAGCTCTCTTCTTACTTTCTTTCCTCACATTCTTTCCAGTGAGCTTCATCTCAGTAGTTCTTTTTCCATTATGATTCTTGTCTTCTTTTAACATAGTTATTGTGCACTATTGAGATTCTTTCCTAGGACTCAGGTTTAATACCTTTTCTTTGTCTGGGATAGGTACTTCAGTCTTTCGGGAATCTTTTGATGTTTCTACAGCTTCGACATCAGGGTCGCTAGTGTCAAATAGCTTCGATCTATTCTCTTGTTCTTCAATTAATTGTGCGATCCTTTTAGTCATGAAATATTTTAACTCTTTCTTCTTCTGCTCCAAGGCTTCTTCTTCTTCCCTTCGTTTGGCTTGAGCTCTATAAATACAAGGTTTTCTTATTAACATGGTAAACGGGGCATTGTCTTCAATAAACTTAATAATCTCAAAATATTCCTCTGTTGAAGTTCCATTGAGGATCATAGGTATCTGAGCGAGCCTCCCACATAAGTTTACCAACTTTCCTCTGAATAACCCTATTCCTCCTAGTGAAGGGATCATAGAAAGCCTTCCTATATCTTCCCAAGTCCATTCTGTCATGATATTCACTTGTGTGTCCTCATCTAGAACACAGTCAATGTCGAAGTCCCCTATTCTTGCTTCAATGCCTTTTTTTTCTTTAAAGGTTTCTCATAATCTAATATGTTGGTGATCATCCAAGGTGTATTTCATCTGTAGTAATACCTTCTCTAATTCTTTATGGGGTTCTACTATAGCCTTAGTTTCTAGATCTGGCTTAGGGTTTTCTTGATTCATATTCGTTCCTTCAAGATTAGTGATCATTCTAGGGCAATCCAACACTTCATGGTCCATAGCCTTACAACAAAGACAACTAGGTCTTCTTCTAGGGAATTCCATAGCACAGAGCTTCTAGATCTAAAATTTTTAACTATTCTTACCTTTATCAGAGCACAGAGCTTCCAGATCCTACCTCTTTTATTCTTACCTTTCTTAGAGCACAAAGCTTTCAGATCTTGCTTCTTTCCTTTAGATCTGACCTTCTTTATTCAAATTGGGCTTCTTTCTTTTAGAACTAATCTTCTTTCTTTAGCACAGATATTTATAAGTCAAGTATAATACTACGCGCTAGGGAACAGATCTATGCACAGATATTTCACAGTTTCAAGATTGATCTTTGCACAAAGATTCTTCTTTCTCGATTCCCACCAATCACAATTTGAGGTCCCGGAAACAAAACCATTTGTTGACACAAGGGTAGACCTAGGGTTCAATGCTACAATAGGGAACCAACAAAACCCTGACTACCACCCCTTTTGGCAACACCTGCGAAGCAGATGAAATCTCACCCGAGGTAGAGGTCGGGGTGGTTGCATGACTCAAGTGTCTGCAACCTTATCTCAGACATAGATCTGTGACTATAATACTTAATACATCTCTTAGCACTGTCATTTCCTTAATATGTAATCATTATTCACTTCATTGATACAACAGAGCTTCTCAGTATTCAAGCACTTAGCATATACAAATGGATCAGAATGATCATATCAAGGACTAAATATGACTATCTAAATCAGATATAACATTCTCACATATGATAAGCACTAAGAATAAATAGATATATCTAAACATATCAGAGCACTTAGCATATAACATATGAATGCATCAAGACAAAGAATAAAGCACACAACATAGTGTTTACGTGGTTCACCCCCACCCTGGGGCTACGTCCACCAAATCTTCTTCTTTATTGTCTTCAATCAATCGGTTATAGGCACAGAGCCTCAAAACCCTTACTCTGCACACGATAGAAGATCTGTGCATCTCGCTAGATCCCTCTTCCTTGTGCCACAACACAAAGCCTTCGACAGTCTCTCACAAGGACTTTCACTCAGCTCTGCAAGTCTTACACGGGATGCACAAAGCCTTGATCACACAGATTCAACTTTTGGCACTTAGCCTACATCACATAGATGTCAATTTGACTACTTCTCTATATGGCCTAGACATCTATATATACATACAAAATAGGCCTAAACATGGGTAAACCCATGGGCCGACATCGCCTTCCTGTTACATATTCCCAAAAACCAAAAAAAGGGGCCGAGATCCCATGATCTCCGCTTTGTCTTGTGCTCCACCTTCGACAGGCTATCGAAGTCTCAGAATAGTTTAACATGACCAAGAAACTCCCAAAACTTGGTCAAGGGGAAACAAGGTGGCATCCCACTACCACCTCAAGGTTCTTATGGTATATTGAAGGAGAGAATCAATGAGGAGAGTTCACAAAATCATCATACACTTTCACTCAGAGAAAACAACAAACCAATTAGCGAGAGAAAGAAGAAGAAGAAGACTAGGGGGTCTACGTAAAACAAGACATTTCTTGTTTGTCATTGTTGCAATAATATAGGCCATACCATAGATAGTTGTTGGTACATAGACACATGTGCATTGTGGAAAGAAACACCATCTTAAGGAATCTTGTTGGGAGAATCAAGCCTCATGTCGCAGGACAGATTGCTTCCTAAGGAGGAATGACAAGAAGGCTTTTCCAATCCAACAACATACATAGAGGCACACGGAGAGGAGTATGTCAAGAAGTCTTTGTAGAAACAACAATAACTTTTTCCACCATTACAATTTGAGTGGTCACTGGTAGTTGGCTACTTCATCGAGAGCTTCACCCTAGAAACCACACAGCCAAGATAAGGGTGTGGAGAGTGAAGATTGAAGAAGATGAAGAGCTACTTGCATCTCCAAGTCCAAGTGACAAAAGTTTTCCAAGGAGATACACAACAACATGAGAGAAAAAAAACAAGAGAGAAGGAAAACAAGTTGATGTCGAGAGAAACCAAAATCCAATTCTTGTTTTCAATATTTCATTCAAATAACCCCATATTGGAGTTGTGTTGTAGATTCGCCCACACAGGTCAATGACCTTAGAGGAGTTCTTGAGAACTCCATGGTGTGCTTTCAAGAATCTGCATACACTTGAGAGTTATTTCCATGCTAGGAATCAATAGATCCTAGCAGAAGAAGGTGGCCACACTTCCTTTCATGGGACTAATATGTAATGGAAGCATGTTGGGATCACACTAAATAAGAAGACCAACATTTGACTTGACTTCATGCTATCCAATATGGACTATCTCCAAGGAGAGGGATATGGGAATGAATGGTGAGTACAAACCAGAGCGAGTTGTCAAAGACACAATCTTGATCCAAAGCCTAAAGTTATAGTTGGAGCCAACGTGAGAGTCACTTCCATAGAAGCATACAACACTGATCTAGATTGGTTTCTTTGAGATTTTGGAGATCAAAACTCATATGAATGGGGAGGTGTGATCAGAAATAGATCCAAAACAAGAATGGGTAAGACTCAATACATTCAAGACAACATAAAAATTAATCAAGGTCATATAAGCTATGTAAAACAATTCAAGTGTAAAATTGAATAAGACAAATGAGGATGTGAGAGAAATGTTTAAAAAAAAATTATATGATAAAAACAAATAGGAGAGAAGACTAAGGAATGGGAAATGAAAAGTGAGGGTTGTTAGCCTTCCCTTACCCCCAAGATCTTCCTATTTCTTCAGTCTTTCTCATACTGAAAGGGGTTTTGGCCGAGGAGGAAGAGAGCATTGTATCTAAAATTGCCAAAAGGAGAATACAAAGCATCATTCAAAACTTGTTTTCCCAATTGGATTCCAGGGTAAAAGAATCATGCCTTAATGTGTTGTGTTTTCATGTGTGTGCTTAGTAGTTTTCTAGTTAAATTCTCCATTGTATGTATTTGAAGTTTGTTGGTTAACTTTAATGGCTTCTCTATATCTTATTTGACTCGAGGAGTTGTTTGTTGCATATTCTTTTATTTTACTATGAAAGGTTTTATTTAAAAGAAATTGGTTTAATGGTGATAAAACATTCAAAAGCTAGCTAATCTTCACCGTCGATTGATCTCGGCGAGTGAAATCGATGGTCCTCCTTCCGAAGTTGTTGAAAAACTTGCCAAAAACCATATTTCTCTCTCTTGGGAGTCTCTTTGGGGCATTTTTTTATTGTCTGGTTGATGTATTGAAGTGCAGACGCACCGTTTTCTTTTTCTAGATGTTTTCCATTGTCCCTAAGCGACCTCACATATTTTTGGGTGTTTTGTTTCCTGCATGGACTGATATTTCACTTGTCTAAGTCGATTTCCCATTGCTTGGGCCGAAACCCCTGCTCCCTGGGTTGATCCCTCATTACCTAGGCATTCGAGCTTCACCACGGGAGTATGCATCCCATTTGGGTGTCTTACATTGTCTACGACCTAACTAAACAATCCCATGCTGCCCATGACTTGGGTTTGTCGTCCAAACGTTGCGTGTGATCTGTAGCACGAGGAGAAACCCCACACGCTCGTTCTTTATTGTCCAACAATGCGTGTGAACCCTAGCTCGAGGAGAAGACCTACGCTATTGTTCTCTGTTGTTCAAATGCTGAGTATTCTTTGTTGCCTTCATCTCTGCCCATGAACCCTAGCGACAAGAGAAATAATATTATATTTCTCTGGTGGAAAACCTAACGACACGTATATCAAACTAATCATGTTCATGCTCTCAACTTAGTCCCAAGGGACCTGAGGAATCTTCCTTTGATGGCGATACATTTCTCTTGCTCGATCTACCCAGTAATGGTCTACATACTGTTCTGGGTGTACTAAAAGAACGTTGGACATATGCCCCATAGCCCACACGTCTCACAACTGAATTGGGCATTAAACCCTATGATAGCTAGTGAAATAACGCTTCTTTTCATGAGAGTTGGCCATATTTCCCGTCATAGGGGAATGTGCGAGGTGGTATTACAGCCGGTGAAGATGGCCATATTTCCTGTCATAGGGGAATGTAAGAGGTGGTATTACAGCCGGTGAAGAGAAACACAAGTTGAAGACGTTGTATTCAGAAATATTGTTAAATAGTACGTGGTATAGAAGTGGATGAATGGTAAGGAAGCATCTTCCCTTTGATAGCATGGAACAATGTTTGGGATATGAGTAATAGTGCATTCATTATTAATGTAACCATGTGTATTAACTATCGGTGAGAGATGCATCACTATGATCTACTAGTGTAGGAAAGGATACTAGAGGTGGCGATCAACAAGCAAGCAAGTGTCCCTAGAATCAAACAATATACTTCCTTCATTTAAAGCTATTGATATTTCTTGAGACCTTGGAGGTAAAACCTAGTGTAAAGTTTCCACGTTTAACTGTGTGAAAACCCTCGGCATGAAGTTCAAAGTTATTATGAATCAAAATTCCACCTACATCTCACTCAAGATTAATGGGGATCTCATTCCATGTCCATTCACACCCAAGAACAATAATGAAGGCCATACTAAGTTCTCACAGAAAGAGTGTTGCATAGTTTTGATTATTTTTATTGGCACAATTATCATTGTTATTGATAGTTATTTGACATGTGCAGGCTACATTGAGCAAGGACCTTTCCCATTAGGAGAAGAAGAAAGTTTCATGTGCAGGGCATAGGACTGAGACTGGGTAGCCTCCATAAGACAAAGAACTCTATGAAAAACTTAGAGACATAACCTAGATAGAGACAAGAAAGTTAATTCCACATATGGTCTGTATTGGTGATGTAATTGGGCTATAGGTCCCTCCATTGTGGATCAAGTTTAATGCATGGCCGTCTAGTTTGGAAAAATTTCATTTTTTTTTATGTTCCTCTATATTATGGACACTAAAATACACTTCTAACTATTGCAATAAACGATTCAGCTTAAAAAACATCAATCTCACCTTGCTATGGTTTTATGTCCACTTTCATTTCCATTTTAAAGAGAGGAAGGTTGTGAAGGAGTGATGGCACGAGAACTTGATTTCTCTATCTCGGTCTCTTTTTTGAGTCTTTTTCATGCCTTCAAAATCTCCCTCTTTCTCATCCAATCCCACTTCAAAGTTAGAGCCACCAACCTCCCTAAAAGGTTCAAACTTGTTCACTAGAGTCACCCTCAGGAGACCCATGTTGTGAGAGATATCAACTACTTTCTCTTCCAACATCACAAATCTCCCTTCTACTTCATAGGTTGTTATTAATGGACTTATCTAGGGTTCTGCAACTTCCGTCTTAACCCAATTAGTGGATCCTCCAACTTTCTGCAAATAACTCAAAGAAAAATTCTTTGATACAAATATGATCTATAAATTGTTGTTGATATTCCACTAGAATAGTTTGTCAAAACATGTCTTTGTATTATGATGAAATATTTTATTATGCATGTTTATTTCCTTATATCTCATATATATTATAACTAGATTATTGCTCAAATTTATGAAAATAAGTAAAATAAAATAAAAAAAATGAAAGGACAAGAAAATGAATACACCATACACACAATGAACACAAGATGTATTCTAGGAAACTTGAAATAGCATAAAGCCTAGCTAAAAGGTGAGATGTGTGATCTACTCTCTTTTCTTTACTTATGAAATGCAGTGGCACTCACTACATTGAGTTTCCTTTGACACTATGGCCTCAATGGATTCTACAGAATCTTCTTCCTCCTCTATTATGTTCTCAAATCTCACTCTTATATTCTCTACTCAAATATGGAATAACTACAATTCTAAAATAATGGAACCCTCTCTCCTCCTCCAAGTCCACTATTCAAGATAACATGATAGTCATCTAGGGTTAGGGATTTTGCATGCCTCAACCCTTTATTAGTGTTAGTGTTCTAGGCCTTATAGAATCTTCTTGAAATCCCACAAGTGACCAGACCTACATGTGTGTAATGGGGGTTGACATAGAATGTGTTTAATGGGGGTTGACATAGAATCCACTTGATACCATGGTGTCAATTTGTGGGAGGCATAAATTTCACATGTGAAATTCCACTGAGGTGAATTTTGTACCATTGGAAAGATATAGATGTGTAGAACAATATTAAGGGGTTAGGAGATATTGTTGAAAATATTTTATCCCAAAAAGTATCATTTGATTCCCTCAAAATGGATCTATAAGGTTCCATACCCCAAATCTCCAAACTAGGACCTCCCACTAAAATGGGCCCTACAAACCAATTCCTCCATTTTTAGACTAGAAAAAATATATAATAATTCATTCTAGATCATGTAATATCTAGGGTTGGTTTTAGTATGCAAAATAGAAGACATTATAATGCATATAGTACCTCATTGGATAAGGAATACAATCAAGTACATGGAAAATTAGTATCAAAGCATTGGATATATTTTTGGGATCGAAACATAGTGTATGGGTACACTAAGTTGTTTCAAGTGACTAATACCTCTAATTGTAGGAAGGAGTGTAGACAAAGAAGATAGAAAAAAAAATATGAAGGATATCATCTAGTAGATAATAGGCTTTCCATCTACAAGGGATGAATATATGCTCTTAATTTTATGGATTTTGAGAAACTTATTCTTAACACTATGCATAATGTAATTTAGTTTCACCAACCCAATTACCAAAAAATAATCACAAGAATAAGAAATGACAAGATTTCTTTTTTCTATAAAAAAAAACATTTGTAATGTGTTTCCCTACCTTAAGAGTATCTTGACAAATGAAGTATTGAACTATTTATAGCCCATTTTTGTACATCTTATGTGTTTCCAATTTTTAGTTATAAGGTACACTACAATTAGTAGAAAACTTTCCATGGCACAATTACAATTTTTTTTCTATTTCTTGTTTTTTTGGTAGATCTAGAGCTACAACACTTACATCAGTCAACATTTCTTATGTAGAGTTTCTAGAAACCAATAGTAGATTTGTATTCTCCACACAAAAATATGTGATTTCAAAAAATGAGGGCTCAAATAACAGGTAGGGCAAAAAAAATATTGCATTTTAAATATTATATTTTTTAGGACTTTTTTATGATGACCATGGATATTCTAGAGTAGATATTTTTTTATAGAAAGCCTAGTTTACCACCAAACCAACACCATTTTATAGATATTTTTTGGTGCTTTGATTTAGTATATTATATAATATACTTCATATCAATATTCAACACACTACAAACCTTGCAAATTTCTTTCCCCAAACCCTAACAAAACCATATGGCTTCCACCCATAGTGAAGCTCCCATGTCATTTACCTAGGATCAATGAATACTGAAAAGCCATATATGCATGATTTGATTTAGAAGAATCTTGTGAAGACTAGTATATAAACAATTATCATTTTTGGAAAGACAACTACTTATGTCTTCTCTTTGATGACTTCTCTTCGCCATATGAAGAGAACACATTGAGGAAAGATAGAAGTAGGTAGAATTCCTTTTAGAGGCATCATTTTATATCCATATGGAGGATTTCATTGCTATAGATAGTTTTGTTTATTTGGATCCACATGATGGTGGTCAGAATTTGTAACACAACACTTTAGACAGATTCATCGAGCTGGACATGCTTCTTGGACTACATTAGCATTCCATCCAACCCTTGTACATGGGATCCAAACTCCTTGGACTACTTCAATGTTGTGTTCAACACCCATAGAGATGATGTTGGATTATGGGTGGACCCCTTATGGACATACTTCTTGGGCCACTTCACTTTGAACATTGAGGG
>SNQJ01S0151484.1:0-10509 GCA_010110895.2 Picea sitchensis
AGGAAGATCCTTCTAGAAGTGGAAGCTTCTATTAGGTCTTCTTACATCTGCCTTATTCTATTTTATTGAAAGGCCTTATTAATATTGACCTTTATTACATTCGAATATATTGTTCTACCTATGTGCGGGTTAGGACCCTAACACTCGCTTGTTGAGCCACTAGTGACCAGTGAGGGCCTCACTTGTTGCCTACTAGGTGTCCAACAAGGATCTCCAAAAATGGTATAAACCTTAGGAAAAAATATATGTTTTGCCTTCTATCTTCTTATGGATTCCTCTCTGGCCTATAGGGTGGAAATTAAGTCTATAACAAATGCACCCTATTCTTTGAGGTCAGGAAAGGAATGGATGGTTGAAATACATTATAATAAAATATTTCCCATGTGAGGTATTGTGAGGAGAGGGAGAAGGAGTTTCAAAAGTAAAATAAGCCTTGCAATCAAACACCAACGATGGGAGTATAAATAGACCATCCCCTATGTATACATACTCGAACTGTGAATGAGCATGGTCGCAAAACAATACACTGCGGATCCATGACATGAAAGGATAGACCATGGCCACAAAATAATACACAATGGATTTGTGTCATTAATAAGATTGTATTCATGAGACAATAAAATGTGGATCTACGTCATGAACTCAATCATAGCCACTAGAAAATACAATGTGGATCTATGAAACATCATATAGATATCAGGAAGACAATGAGCATTGAGGAGAGTTCCCCCAAAGTATTCAAAGTACTCATAGAAAAGTGGTATACTCCATCGTAGCTTGGGATGGGATGTTGCAAAATAAGGATATGGCCCCATCCCAAGGTCTTCGTCCCAAACCTCGATGGTATGAATCTACAACATGCAAAAAGATGAGATGATGTTGAGCATGGTAGAAACCATTTGATTACCGGTCATTGATGTATACCGTTAAAATATGTGAGGGTACCCATCGATGATGAATATGGAACCCAAGGTACCTAGTACAATATAACGAGGGTGAATAGATGAGCTAGTTTTGAACACTCGTAGAATCAATCGATCGGGAGTCAATGATGTAAACCCATTGTCAATCACGAGGAGGCATACCACTGAGGACTGCAAGATCCAAGGTAATAGATGGTTTATATATCCCTCTCCTATATAATGTGTTGAATTCGATAGGAAGAGATCCATAAAATGAGATCCTTAATGTATCCACCATCAATCGACATGAAACATACACCGAGATATGATGTGAAGAGAGAGTATCACATAGTACAACTCACACAGGAATGGTTGACTCGAAAAGTCAATAAAATAGTAGATGGACAACTCAGGCTTAAACCTCCCTTGAACATATAGCACGACACAATGGTGACTTGGTAGCAAGACACAAGAGAGGGACGAATATAGTCCAATGACACAGGAGGCATTGAAGCACTCTCCATGATGATAGGAAGAGTAACCAGCCAAAGGAGTATATCTGACTCATATTACTAGGATGGATCATAGGAAATATAAAACCCAATTGAATGATGAGGACTCAAGGAGGTTTCATGTTCAAGGGTGAATCGATTGACGTTGTCATGTTAAAAATAGATATATGGTGAAAAAACCCCACTCTTTTTTATTTATTTATTTTTGTATTTTTTTTCTCCTTCATGGTTTAACGAGCATGAACGAATGACACAAGTATACTCGGTCTCCTTCATGGTTTAATGAGAATGAAAAAATGATGCAAGTAATCTTGATGGTGTCTTTTTTTTTTTTTTTTCAGTTTTAACGAGCCCAAAAAAGAGATAAAAGTGTACTCAATGGTGTCTTTTTTCGTGTCCTTTTATGAGTCCAAAAAAAGAGATAAAAGTATACTCAGTAGGAGAGAACGAGTGTCTTAACATCATGTTATTATGTTTCAATCACATGGAACCAACCTAAGCAATGAGGAATGCAAATGGTATTGGCAAGTGAGATCCAGTCTTAGAAAATGTTCTCTCCCTAGGTAGGTGGGTGAAAAACAAAGGCCAAATAATGCAAGATGTGGATGGTCAAGGCTGTTGCATAGAGGTAAGAGGGATATGGGAAAACAACAATGCAGCGACGGGAAGCATGGCATGAGCATAAAATGCATAGGCGACCATTAAGAAACAAGAAAAATAGTTGGAACCCCATGGGAGATGGCCAAAATATAGACGAAGAGAGAAAAATGAAGCTCAATATTCAAGTCATGATGGGGCTAAAGGAGGGATCTCAGGCCTACAAAGAAATGCATCATGGGCACCAAATGGAAATCTGAGTGATAACTAGGATGCCCATAAAGGGTAGGCACTATCAAACTAGTTATGGCATGCAAAAGAGTGGCTAATGTCACAAACGATCAAGTTTGAACCTAAATCATAATGTTGGCAGTATGGACAATCAATAATGCAAAGCGGAAAATGCAAGGAAAAACCTATCCCTATATGCTAGTTTATAAATATATACCTCAAGTGTAGTGGACATCGCCATATTCATAAAAAAGTACCTGGAATCCTGTTAAGCACATGTAAACTAGATTCTAAGGTCAAAATGCATAGTGAAATCTCAAAAAAAAAAAAAAAAATTGGATTTTTTGGATATGTTATATTCAAAACAAAAGCACTCACACCACACATCTATGTACAAGGCACTGCACATATTGATGGTTTACACAAAGTAGAACCCATTGCAAGGCTCAAGCCAAGGATATTTTTCATAATCGATGAAATCATGCTCCGTTGTCGGCATCATATGGCTTACTGTGCTGAGGCGATGCCACATAGGAATGAATGTCTACAGTCGAAGATGCTCATCATGAGTGATTTTGTGAGCTAAGAAATTTCTTTGATGGGATCCATCAAGGCATGAAGGAAGTAAAAAATAAAAATATTTGAGAGAAGGGGTAGCAGATAATTATGTGGCAAGTTACGAAAAAGAAAACCAAGGTGGAAAAGGGTCAAGACTGGAAGGTCTAGTGGATGCTCAAGAAAATTCCCCCAGTCTCGGGTCAAGACTCATCATGTTAACTCTCATTTGTTTTAAATGAGGACAATATGATTGATGCATCACCTCATCCTTTTCCTTTTCTACAGAAGTCGTGACTTCCATGATGGAATCTTCTGAAGGAAACTTAAAATATAGGAGGTCATGTGAATTGATAGAGTCAATAACCCATATGGGAGGAGTAGGTTGATCACACTCCACATGAGGATGGAGTTGTTTACCAATATCAATTTATGTTGATAGGAATGTCGGATCAACAATATCAACCACGGTGAGCATTATAAATGATTCATATGAATCCACATCCTTAGGAGAAGGTACCACCCAAGAATCAAGAGACCCAAGGGATCCACTAGTAAATGATGAAATCATGTTGATAGGAGTGATGTTTGCAGTGGGAGATGGTGGGGGAAGGGAAAATAGTCCCATCAGCAAAGGATATTTAAACATCTCCACATCGACATTCATATAAGACTATGTGGTATCAGCGACAAAGGGTATATTAGACCCCACATTGGATCCAAGGTCTGGGGTACAAAACACAAATTGATCTATCGTCACTATTTTCCCTTGATGAGGGAAACATAGGACCCTAAATACCGACAAGACAATTGCAGTCATCTCATAGAACCAAGTACGTCAGAGTAACAGATTCTACTCAAGAGGTGCATCGACAACCTCCACATCAACTGAGACAATATTACCACCTAACTCAATGGGTAAGACGGTGATGATTCCCTGGGGTTCGAACATGTGTCCATCGAACACTTTAAAAATTGTTGTAGATGTATCGAGCTTAGGGGAGCCAATAGCTTTCCAGCAAAAAACAAACATGATACAATTCAAGGCTCGATCATCAACTATTGTTTGGAAGAAGGCTACTTGATGGGAAAGATTATGAGTAACCTGAAATGAATCAAAGGTCCCTAAGCTCGACTTTGAAGGATCAACCTCGCCTACAATATATAGCAAGGATTTTTGCTGCGTTGGACAACTTTGGAGAAATTCAAGCGCAGACATAGCACATGGTTCCTAGACTAAGTATTCCACAATACTTTAGTTGTGGGAAGCCCATGTGTTAGGATTATTTGTTGTATGTCTAAGAAATCCCTTTGGGGGGTGAAGTGGTGCGTCAAAATATGGCTTCTCTATTTGAATAGGTACACTAGGCTAGGATGAAGATGTTTCTTCTGGGGTAACATGGGAAGGCTCAGAAATTTCATAGTTCTTGGCTCAAGTCTGCAAGTTGACCGTGCGGTCAAAAATGAACAAAGAAGCAATCAAGGAAGACCCCTTCTGATGAGGGGTACCTTCCATGCCCCCTTGTGGAGGGGTAAGATTTTTGGCAACCATATTTTGAGATTGAGGGTGAAAAGGATGGGTTAAGACAACAGGTTGTTGGGGGGGGCATTATTGTGCCAAAAATATATGGACCTCGTCCTTCTGAGGGAACTGGTGAGTAGGGTGGTCCTCCTCACAAATCGTGCAGGGAAACCCACTCTTCCTCTTCTCCTTAGTTCCTCCCTCCTAGATGTTTTGGGTGGAGGAATTCCCTTTCTCAGTATTGGAATTTTTCTTTTTGTTCATCATTTTCTTTCCTCTAGGCTGTTAAGGATTCTTCAAGTGCATGGACTGCACCGAATTCACCTCATATATTTTAGTAGGGACCGCAACATTTTTATCACTAGTACCTGCTATTCCCTAGAAAACTCCCCATATTATGTATAAAACCCCTTATTAAGCCCTAGATATTGAATTATTACATTTCTAGTAGGTTGGATGGAACCCTTCATTGCACCATTTCATCATAAATGTAAACCTTTGTCTCATATATATATATATATATATATCAAGTAGATCTAGTATTAGGAGCATCTTATCTCAACTCGTATTATGTTATGAAGTGGATATATTGTTAAGGAGGGTTCCCCCTCGAAGTGGAATGTAATGTATTGTTTTCTTATCATTTTTAAGGCATTGGATCATAACATTTGGTATCAGAGCTCATTGATCCTAGGGTTTTTCTTATCTTATCAAATCATCTTATCATTTTCGCTATAAATTTTTTTCTGTGACAAGTCAGACTGTGAAAATTGGAGGTTATTTATAGGACATACCAAGGTCATTGTGGTAAACATTTCATCTTCTGGGTCAGCATAATTTAAAATATACACCCTATGGAATATAGGGTATATAACTTATCATATTAGTTAGTCTCAAATAGGTGTTCCGAGTAAAATATTCATATATTCTTCATAGAGGATTCAAATTATGTTAGACTAGTTACATTGGAAAGAGGATCTCCTTTAGTATTTTTGGTACAATTTTAATAATCATATATCAAATATTGTGCGCATAGAATGATGTACAATTTCGATCTAATGGAAAGGAAAAACATCAACAAGGTGTGGGGAAGTTACCATAACTTCCACTTGGCACATCCAATTTTGATCAGACCCATGGCATTGAAGAGAGGACATATTAGATGACTACAAATGAAATTTTAGACTCAGAAGGGCCAAAATTTTAGAGATACACCAGAAGGAAGGTCAGTCAGGAGGACAAACTCCAAATTAAGGTTTTAAAATGTATGTAACTTACAATTGGCATAACGTTTTTTTTGGAAGATCTATTTCTAGTGATTCAAAATTTGTGATAAATATAGAATAGAGTATTATTATTATTACTCCATATGGGTCCCAAAAAGGTGGCAACAGCTATTAAACCTCCAGAAGTCTCATCTATGACTCAAGAACAAAATGAGGACATTCATAATAGATTTTCCAAATTGGAGCAACAACTTAATAAACTGAGTGACAGGTCTAATAATTGGGTAAACTCACAAATACAAATTCAAGAAATGGAAAAGAATATGGATGATATGAAAATTAATATGGATTAAAATAAATAATAAATAAAAAAAATCTATGAGTTCCATAATCCTTCAGTCTCTAGATGAGAGACTCCCTAAAGGAGATATGAAAATGTCTAGAACTCATGAAAATAAAGGTAGTATTCATGTTGAACAACCTCCTTATAATAAGAAATTTTCAAGTGGATTTAACTCTAATAGTGGAGTTAATTATGTTGGGGGTCCTAAATTCAACTTTCCCATAATCGAATTAAATAAGTTTGATAGTACTGAGGTCTTTACCTGGGTGAACCAAATAGAGCAATATTTGAACTACATAATATTATGGATGATAGGAAAAGGATTCACATAGAAACCTTGAAATTTGAGATAAACCCATATCAATTGTATCAATGGATAATGAAAATTGAGCCCCCTTTATATCACTACACTTGGGTTTTATTTAAAATATACTTATAAGCACAATATGCGAAATTTTGGGAACATGACTACTTCAGTCAATTGACAAGAATCAAGCACTTAGGTGATATTGAAGATTATAATTCATAATTCCAGTTATTGGCCACAAGTGTTGATAACATAAGTGATGAAAACTTGTTGGAATCTTACATGGGTGGATTAAAAGAAGACATTAAACATGAGTTTTTCTTAATACAACCTACAAATATTGTGGAAGTTATGCAAAATGCTCGTCATATTCATGCCAAAAATAAGGCTACACACAAGTCTTGCATTGAAAGAAGATATCATTTTGGGAGTCATAAGACAACCATACCTCAACCAACAAGGTTGACACCTCAACAAATTAATGAAAGAAGTGAAAAAGGACTATGTTTCAATTGTGACAGCAAGTACAGTAAAGGGAATAAATGTGGTGAGAAGAAATTATTCAACATAGACTGTGAAGAGGAAGGAGATAGTGTACCTAAACCAACAAGGTTGACACCTCAAAAAATGGATGAAATAATATAAAAAGGACCATGTTTCAATTGTGACAACAAGTACAGTAAGGGGCATAAATTCGGTGAGAATAAATTATTCTACATAGACTATAAAGAGGAAGATCGGGAATTGGAACCATCATAATTCTCGGATCTAGAAGATACTGCTCCAACAATATATTTCCAGGCATTGGTCGACATCGTTACTCCACAAACCCTCAATATACAAAGATACATCAAAAATAAAAATAAAAAGGTAACAGTATTTATTGATTTGGTTAGCACCCATAATTTCATCAATTACAAATTAGCAAAATATCTCAATTGCTTTGTATATCTTGCACCAGAGTTTCAAGTAATGATTGAAAATGGAGGTACCATAAATTGTTCAAGGAAATTACATAGTATTAAGCTCAACTTGGGGGAGTATTTTTTGGATATCCCCATTATTTCCATCCAAATGAGGGGTGTTTATGTTGTATTAGGGGTTAAATGGTTGCAATCACTGGGAATGGTGGCCTTTGATTTTCAAAATATTTTCATGACATTTTCCTCAAATGGAAAGGAAATTGAGCTTAGAGGTATCTAAGGGAAACCTTCTAAAGTGATAAGCTCTAATAGCATGGAAAAAATACTCAAAAATGGACACCAAGGTTTAATTGCACAATTGTGCTCAATTGATGTTCAAACATCTATAGCCCTTTCTCCATCAGATCTCCAAATAGTTATCAACAATAATTCCAAGGTATTTGGTGAAATTACTAAGGGTCTTCCACCTACTCGAGTTCATGACCATGTTATTCATTTGCAACTAGGAAGTGTACCACCTAACATTAGGCCTCACGGGTATCCATACACACATAAGAGTGAGATTGAACACATGATCCATGAAATGTTAGAGGTTGGCATCATTCAACATAGCCAAAGTTATTTCTCTTCACTAGTAGTGTTGGTTACAAAAAAGGATGGTTCCTGGCATATGTGTCAAGATTATAGACAACTAGACAAAATGACCATCAAAGATAAGTTTCATATCCCTGTCATTAATGAATTATTAGATGAATTACATGGAGAAAAATTATTTACTAAGTTGGATCTTCCTTCGGGATATTATCAAATCAGAATGAGGCAGTAACAGATTCCTAAAACAACATTTAGAACACATGAAGGTCATTAAGATTGTTTGGTTATGCCATTTGGACTGATTAATGCACCTTCAACATTTCAAATCTTGATGAATTATATTTTCAATCCCTTCCTTAGAAAATTTGTGTTAGTATTTTTTGATGACATACTAATCTACAACAAATCTTGGGAAGAGCATGTACAACATGTTGACAGAGTATTACAACTATTGGAACAAAAACAACTTTATGAAAATCCTTCCAAGTGTGCATTTGGGGTTCAAGAAGTGGAATATTTGGGTGATATTTTATCTCATGAAGGTGTAAAATTGGACACTAAAAAAATTAAACCTATGAGGGAATGTCCAATTCCAAAAACCTTGAAGAAACTTAGAGGATTCTTAGGATTGACAGGTTATTACTACAAGTTTGTAAAGAACTATGGTCAAATAACAACACCTCTAACATCATTATTAAAGAAAGAAGCATTTTCTTGGACCAAAGAAGCAACCAAATATTTTGAAAAAACTTAAGGAGGCTATGTGTACGACTCTAATATTGGCCACACTTGAATTTACAAAAACATTTATTGTGGACTATGATGCCTTAGACCATGGAATTGGTGCAGCTTTAATGCAATAAGGAAGTACCATTTCCTTTGAAACAAACCAACATAAAGGAAAAAACTTAGTCAAACCCATTTATTAAAAATAAATGTTGGCCATACTACATGCAATTCAGAATGGCACCCCTACCTAATAGAAAGACACTTCAAGGTAAAACCAAATCATGACAGTTTGAATTACTTCTTGGAGCAACGATTATCTTCAGAAGAGAAAAAAAAATGGGTTACAAAGATTTTGGGTTATGACTTTGAAATTATCTACAAAAAATAAAAAAATAATTTTGTGGCAGATGCCCTTTCCAAGAAAGAAGGAGAAATAGAAGGTTCACTATGTGTTATTTCTATCCTGCAATCTGATTGGGTGGAAGAAGCAAGGATAAAATGGAATCAAGATCAAAATATATGCAAGATAATTCAACAACTATATGAAGACCCCAGTTCAATAGATAATTTTGTATGGAAGAGTTATTTTCTATGGTATCATGATTGCCTATACTTATGTAATAATTTCCAACTCAAACAGAAGATCCTTCTAGAATTGCACACTTCTCCTATAGGGGGACATTCAGGATTCTTGAAAACATAACACGGGATCAAGACGGATTTTTTCTGGGAAGGTCTTAAAAATGATGTTCAAAAGTTTGTGTATGAATGTTTGGTCTGCCAATAGAATAAGGGAGAGACAATCTAGACTCTAGGTCTCCTACAACCACTAGCTATACCAAGCCAACGTTGGGAAGAAGTTTCCATGGATTTTATTACAAGTTTACCCAAATCTGAAGGAAAGACTTCAATCATGGTAGTAGTGGATCCAATAACAAAGTATGCCCATTTTTTCTCTCTTTCTCATCCTTTTAAAGAAAGTACAATAGTAGAAGCATTCATGGAAACAGTTCAAAAACTACATGGAGCCCCAAGATTATTGTAAGTGAAAGAGACCCAATTTTCAAGGGAAATTTTTGGACTGAATTATTTTCTTGTTTGGGTACTCAATTGGCTCATATATCATCTTACCACCCTCAATATGATGGGAAAACTGATATTATGAATAAATGTCTAGAAGGATATTTGTGTTGCTTTTCATCCGATAAATAGACACAATGGGTCAAGTGGTTTCCCTTGGCGGAATGGTGGTACAACACATCCTTCCATACTTCATCAAAAATGCCCTCATTTTTGGCACTTTATGGATATCATCCTCCATCCATCACATCACCCTTGAAAGGGAATACAAAGGTTCAAGCAGTGGAGGACCACATAGGGAACCAACAAGAGGTCCTCAAACTATTGAAGGAAAACTTGGTTATGGTACAAAATAGGATGAAACAACAAGTAGATCAACATCATAGTGAAAGGGAATTTCAAGTGGAGGATTGGGTATTTCTAATGCTACAACGATACAAACAAATGTCCCTCAATCAAAAAAAGAAGGACAATAAATTATCACCCAAATATTATGGCCCCTATAAGGTTTTTCAAAGGATTGGAAGTATGGATTACAAATTGGAGTTGTCTCTATCTTCACATGTACATCCAATTTTTCATGTTTCTTTCTTAAAGAAGGTCATCAGCAACAAGATCCCAGTCCAAACTATTTTACCAAAGATCAATGAAAATGGGAAAATCACACTAGATCCAGAAATGATCCTTAAAACAAGAATTAAGCAGTTGAGAAATCGAGCAATTACATAGCACCTCTGCAAATGGAAGAACCTACTAGTAGAAGAGGCGACATGGGAAGATGAGTTCTTCATGCAGAAGCATATGTGGTTAGTCAAGTGTTGAGAAAGACACTTGTTTGAAGGGGAGAGGCATGTTAAGCCTTAGAAAAAGCCCCATGTTATGTATAAAACCCCTTATTAATCCCTAGATATTGAATTATTACATTTCTAGTAGGTTAGCTAGAACCCTTCATTGCACCCTTTCATCGTAATTGTAAACATTTGTCTCT
>SNQJ01S0151484.1:10595-23069 GCA_010110895.2 Picea sitchensis
TCTAGTATTAGGAGCATCTTATCTCAACTCATATTTTGTTCTGAAGTGAGTATATAGTTAAGGAGGGTTCTCCCTCGAAGTGGACTGTAATTTATTGATTTCTTATTATTTTTAAGGTGTTGGATCACAATAGTACCAGAATCTTATGGGTGTGAATTAATGTACATTTGTCCCATGTGATTAGCTAATTGGTTCATAGAGGCATATGAAATAGAACCGACCACACCATCGGCATGGGGTCCTAGGTTTGGTTTCCTTAGATCAGTCGATGGCCTAGGAGCATTTGAAATAATGTCATAAAGTGTACCTGACTGTGAATAGATCAAGTCCAAGTGTTGGGCATGTAAAATCTCCTTCTCCTCAGTGGTTTCCCCAACCATAGCTACATCTCTAGAAATGGGTGGTAGGAGGGACTTTATGAACCACTCCATGAGGATATTTTCTAGAATCTTATTCTTAATAACCCTATGTATTCGTCACCACTCATGTATATGATCGGAAATGTGAGTGGAATTACCTTAACACAATGAAGTCAAGGGATCAGTTCCTATCTCATATTGTATGGGAAAATGGTAATGTGTTAAGAACTCCATTTCTATGTCATTGAAGCTTTTAAAGGAACCACCTTTTAATTCAATATACCATTTAGCGGTAGCTCCGATCAAGGATATATGGAAAATATGCAACCTCACACTATCATCCATCAATGAGTTGGATGAACACCATAAGATGTATGTCATGATGTGTGTGGAGGGGTCCTCTCTTGGCTTTCCGTCGAATTTTGGAATATTTGATGGAAACTTGGACGAAATTTTCGGCCATGATGGGTCATGGGAAATACGGTCATTTGTTAACCCTGAAAAATCAAGTAAATCTAACGTTACGAGGAAAGGAAATGGTGCAAATGAATACTTGGAGGGAGGTGAAGTCATTGTTGTTCCAGATGGAGCTTGTGGTCCCCCTATGGTAGTACTACTAGAAGGTTGGGAATCACCTGAATAGTGATTTCCCATTGGGATGGTGGCACCTCCAGGATCATGACTTCTCCCATAACCAAAAATTCCCCTAGGGGTAAATGTGGACCCTCTAGGAAAAACATTCCAAAAATTAATCCCAATGAAGAAACCCCCAAGACCTTAAGTGGTCACAAAGGAAAAACCTCCCCAAGGTGAAATGTTTCCCCCAATGGATGTGCCCCCAAGGAATGGTATGCTAACCCATGGAAAGTTAAAACATCATGATGTAATGCTACCCCCATCCTGGCTAGGGACATCCCAAAACGATACTAGACATATTCCACCTGAAAGGTGAACTAGTTTCTGATAATAGCGGGTTGCTCATAGGGTTGGTGGAGGTGGAGGGAATTCCACCCCCTATGCTGAAAACAAAGCTCAACCCCCCACTGGAAGAAGATCCAAAAGTGGGTGTTGGGATAGATGGGGTGGGTGTAGAAACACTCGGTAAACTAACATATGGAGATGACAACATGACTAGCGTCCCCATATTGAGGAACCAAAATAGAACGATACAAATGGTGTATGTCCAATGGAGTTAATGGGTGGAAATGTATATATCATAGGGATGATCCCTATCATATTTCCCCCTATCCCACTTGAGGATGGGCTCGTAGCCTCGGCTACAATAGAAGATACACGTGTTCCCAAGTTGGTGGGAGGGTGACTAAACAAAGAGAAAGGTGCACTAAAAAATTCTCTCACTTGGACAAGTAGAGGTGTGTCTGGATCAGTCAAAGGAAAATTAAAAAAATTTGGATGATGTTCATTTACCACTTCTACCTCGACTAAACCAGTTTCTTCGAACCAAAGTTCAATCCCTTCAAAATATTCATCAACTATATCATGCCTCTTGATAGGTGGTTGTTCCTCTATAATGGGTTCAAGTCCTCATAGTCGATGAGACTGGAACAGTAGTTCATCCAAGGTGAATATACTCTATTAAAATACAAACACAATTCAACCTAAGGCCAACTTCGACTCAGACTCAAAGACCACACCCCTAATAAAATATAGGCTAACAACAAGCAAACCAATTGGCTCAGAGGCCTTCCGAAAACCAACCCTATGTGGGAGATGAAGTCCCCACATGATTGACTAGTGAAGGTAGGAGGATCAGTTATGATGATCTATGTGAAATAGCCCTAACCAATGCAATTACCCTTTATTAAGGTAGGCACCCTCTGGGGGAACTGAGACTGTGAATGAACGTCTTCCCCAGGTGCTACAGACACGCCCTGTTGAAGATTGAGCAGCTTTGGAAGATATCCTTATTGTATTTGACCAAGAAAAATCTTAAAGAATGTTATTATTATTATATTTATTAAGACAACCCTATTGTGCCTTTGTAAAAGTCGGTCCTATTATGCCTTGACAATTAAATGTAATTTAAGAGGGCAAATTGACAGGTCATCCCAAACCTAATTTACGGAGGCCGAACTATTATTTATAAGGGAGGCTAGCGCCTCACTTGTTCACTCACTCATAAGCTCTACAACAAGAGGAAAAGTATGCAATTCTTGGAGGAGAAGCTATTGCAGCTAGGTGTGATGTCAAGGAGGGTTTTTGGTCTATCTTTGGGATACATATTGGTCAAGTGGTGTGCTACTCTTTCATAGTGAAGGAGTAGAGGAAGATATTTTTCTTTGTTAGTTCTCTCTTGGAGAGAATCATTGTTCTTGGTTAGTTAATCTATATTGAGGAAGTTTGTTGGGTTTTCCTCCCCTAGAGGGTTTCCCGGGATAATATTTTTTTCAATCTTATTTATGTGATTACCTCTCTTTCAATGATCTTATATATGTAGTTAATGTGCTAAATGATTGCAATAATAAAGAAGAACTGTAACTGCTAGTTGAATAAGTAAAATATCAACATGGTATCAGAGCAGGCCTAAAAGAGACCAACTCACAATTTGTAAAGAAATGGCTAGCCTCAATGCACCCTCTCCAAAATCATTTTTCAGTGTTACAACTGCTGCAAGATTAGGGTTTATGCATAAACCCTAAGAGTGAATTTTTAACCTTTGTGGGAGGACGTTGGTGAAACTAAGATCACCTAGGATCTCTCCCTAGGAGGGTGTATCTAGTCCCTAGATCAGAATTCTGAAATTTGAAGTTTGAGAAATTAGGGTTTCCATTTCCTTCATGCTAGTTCTTTTGTGACAATTCCTTCATGCCAGTTGCAGCACCAATTGTTGTGCCAACACGAGTTGCAGTGAAATATTGTGTGAAGTGTTGGGACTGATTTTTATTGTCCTAGTGCGCCTTACCCTAGAAAATCTCCAACTACCTTTAGATTACAAGTTGCAGTGCCTTTGAAGTTTTTAAAGGTTCATTATTTCTTGTCGCTGCTACCGGATGGTGCCACTACCTGTCGATATTTTCATAGGTATGTACTTACATATGTTTAAACTATATCATTATTCTAAATGGTATTTGTAGGAGAAAGGATCCTTTGTCTAAACAAAAATCGTAGATCCAAAAGGATCTCAGATCCAACACATTTAGAGGAACGATGCACCCTAGGTTTGATTAATTTGATATGCCTCTATTTGTTATGGCATTATTGTGATCTTAAATCATCTAGGGTGTATTTTGATCTATTGAATTTACGACTATCATACTAACCATTGGTCAAAACTAAATTCAAAGTATTAGATTGATTAAGGTTTAGATTATAGAGTTTATTCTATATCTCATATTTCTATCAAGAAAGCATATTATCTTAGTACAGAGGATAGGTTGAAGAGAATACTTGGCATCTTGGTGAAGGAGACTCGGAAGAAAAACAACACACTCATTCTTGAGGACAAGACTCCAAGTTCCAGGTTTAACTGATTAAATTTATAAGATTCAAATTTTTACATATCAAGTTTGATAACTGCTAAACATTATAGTTATGATAGAAATATTTGAAAAAGTTCTATTATCAAATACTTAGTAGAATGTGAGCAATATTGAGATAAATGCTTATTGTAATTATTTATTAGATATAACTAACATCTTCTCTAGGAGAAAATTCTTGTTTTGTTTCTAGGTTACCATGGAGGAATGATTGTTCACAACACTAGAAGAGTGTTGTTCTCATTTCTTATTATTGTATTTCTTACTTTTGGCTCTTGTTTCAAGTAGGTCACAAGTGATAGATATGAAGGAGATACTATGACGATTGTTCTCGCTATTTTATTATTATTATTATTATAAAGAGTATTATTCTTATCTATTGTTTCTCCCTTGTTGTTCTTGTTTCAGGTAGGTCACAGGTGATAACCCTGAGGGAGATATAGTGATGGTTGTAGGAGGAAACATATTATATGAGACATGAAGCGGACTATCCAAGATGTATACATGACTGTATACATCCATGTACCAAAGAATAAGAAGAAGAATATACAGAACATCTCATATGGAGACAGATCATGAGGAGCAACAGGCTCCAAAGATGACAGAACAAATACCTCTAGTGCAGTCAATCACTCTTCATATCATCAGGAAGAGTTAGTAGAGCCAGAAGGGCCTACCCAAGATCAATGAAGTAACAAGGAAGAGACTAGCAGAGTCCCATGACACTTTGCAGGATGCAAATCCATATATCATTGATGATTTGTATCATGAGGAGCATATGAATCCACCAGTGGTGAGGCAGGAGGCCCCACCAAGTACCATCTCAAAAGGAGATATATTTCAAAGGGATTCAGCCCTCATGATCTAGTAAGGAGGAGCAACCTCTCCAGAACCATTCATAGATATGTACAAAGCCTAATTTGTGTCCAGATAACTCTCCCAACAAGAGGGACAAGACTATGACGAAACACTTGGTCCCGTAATCAGAAGAAGTATATATATAATAAACATGATTCATTAAAATAATCTGACACGGTATGAGATTCATAGGGAGGGGTATGACAATCCTTGTATTTGATATTGAGTTATCTCCAGTGCCAGTTGGTGCAGTACATGAGTCAGGCCATGGATACATGCCTACAATAGAAGATTGATTTACCTCCAGAGAAAGAGGATAAGTTACCTTCAATATCAGTTATTGAACCACTCTCAATTTCAGATGAAGTTTTTTTCATGATAGAATATAGGAGCTACTCTCAGAGTTCAACAACTACAATGACAATGGAGCAGCCATTCTTAGCTTTAGAAAGAGCAGTTGCAGGTGTAGAGTCCTAGTTCCAGAAGGAACAGTTGTAGAGAGAGTAGAGGACATACTCTCAGGTAGTGAGATAGATAGTTCTTTGCAGAAAGAACATGGAACTAGCACATGATTTTGCATATTGAGTTTTAGTTGAGCAAGTGTACCATTTTGGTACAATGTGATGTGAAAATTTGGTTTGTTGATTTTTTTCAGTGAACACATTGAGTCAGCACAAGATTGGGCCTAGACATGTTCACCTAATTATGGAAAAACATGTGATGATGTACCTAAAGGGTACATTTGATTATGGACTTAGATATGTCTCAAATCGTGAGATAATATTGTAGGGCTACACAAGTTCTGATTGGGTAGGCAGTGTCACCAACCGGAAAAGTACATATGAATATTGCTTTAGTATGGGATCAGTTGTGATCTCCTGACTCAGTGAGAGCAATACCTATATGGAACTCAGTTCTGCAAAGGCATAGTATGTGGCAGCATGGTCATCTTGTGGAGAAGCAGTGTGGCTTCAAAAGTTGATTTCAAAATTGCTTGATCTGGAGTTGAAGGAAACCTGTATCTTTTATAACAACCAGATTTGAATAAAGTTGTCAGTGAACCTAGTGTGTCATGACAAGTCTAGGCCTATCGATATAAAGTACCATTATATTTGAGAGATGATACAGAAGGGCGAATTAAATCTCCAGTATGATCCTACCAACGAGCAGGTAGCAGACGTGTTGACTAAGCCTCTATCAAGAGAGAAGTTTGAATACTTCATAGATGGGTTTGGTGTGTTCCAAAAGGATTTTTCCTCATGAGAGAGGGTGATGTTTTCCCCAGTAGTGGGAAATGATGTGTTCCTCAGTAGCAGGAAGTGATATTTTCCCCAATAGCAAGAAGTGATGAGATCCCCAGTAGAGGGATATACTTCAGCATAGTTTGGTAACCCCAACGTAGGTTGGTACGCTACCCCAACGCATGTTGGTACGCTACTACAGTGTAGTTTGGTACACTACCCCAACGCAGGTTAGTTACCCCATTGCAGGTTGGTACACTACCCCAACACAGGTTGGTAACCTCAACACAGGCTGGTACTCTACTCCAACGTAGGTTAGTAACCCCAATGCAGGCTGGTACACTACCCCAACGTAGGTTGGTACGTTATTCCAGTAAAAGTGCAGAACTTCCTATGATATATAGATCTGTGATTGACAATAAGACAATGACCAAGTATGCAAAAGCACAGAAGAAGTGATGATGATCGTGACAATAAGAATACCTTCCTTGCTAAGAGGGAGTGTTGAATATTGAGTAGCTTCGAAAAATATCCTTATTGTATTTGACCAAGACAAACCCTAAAGAATGTTGTTATTATTATATGTATTAGGACGGCCCTATTGTGCCTTTGTAAAAGTCGGCCCTATTGTTCCTTTGTAAAATTCGACCCTATTATGCCTTGACAATTAAATGTAATTTAAGAGGGAGGCTAGACTACTATTTATAAGGGAGGCTAGCTCATCATTTGTTCACTCACTCATAATCTTTGCAACAAGAGGAAAAATATGCAATTCTTGAAGGAGAAGCTATTGCAGCTAGGTGTAATGTCAAGGAGAGTTTTTGGTCTATCTCTGGGATACATATTGGTCAAGTGGTGTGCTACTCTTTCCTAGTGAAGGATTAGAGGAGGATATTATACTTTGTTAGTTCTCTCTTGGAGAGAAGCATTGTTCTTGGTTGGCTAATCTATATTGAGGAAGTTTGTTGGGTTTTGTTCCCATAGAGGGTTTCCCAAGATAATCTCTATTTCTATCTTGTTTCTGTGATTGTCTCTCTTTCAGTGCTCTTATATATGCAGTTAATGTGCTAAATGATTGCAATCATAAAGAAGAACTATAACTGCTAGCTGAATAAGTAAAATATCAACACATCCCACCTACAGTCACCTTTGTATCTCCCTAGGAAAGGTCACTAATGCTACCACCTAACAATTAATGCTCGAGCGAATAGTCGTAGGTCTGGCTGCACGTAAGGGTAGGGTAGAAAATCTCAAAGCTTCGAAGGCGTTAACCAACAAAACCCATGTATACATAGCAATCGAAGAGGTATTGCAAACACCAAAACAAGAAGAGATGGGTGATCTCCCTAATTTCCTCGATGTGACCTCATGCTTAACTCTTGTGTTAGAGGAGGCTCCCGACAGACTGGTTGCAAGAATGGATTTTAACTCTCTTTAATGACTCTAGGTTTCATTTTATGGCCTTGGAGAGTTTACTCTTGAATCCTAATCCAAGGCCCTAAGCCTATATAATGTTGGTTCACTATCAAAAGAAAGAATTTTAATTGATTTTAGATTACACTTTCTTTTTAAGATTGTTTCTTAAGTACAAGGGTAGTAGATGAAACTTTATTGATGTTTTGACTCTTGACCCAACCAAGCAAATGCAAGAATGAAAATGCAATTCACTCACTTCGATGAACTCTAGCTATGGTAGGAGAGAGATTCTTTTTTTTTATGTGCAAACTTTTAGAAATACAACCTCACACACCAAGAAACCAACAAATGATTCATATATGAAACCAAAAAATGATCCTAATGCATTCTCTTCACTAGTGCTTCAAAAGCAAATCTAGCATGCAACAAATATTTTTGTCTTTTTTTGTGATATTTTTTCAGTTGAAATGTAAAAAATTATTGATCTATGCAAGAACATACAATGCAAATGGAAACCAGCAACAAGCAATGAGAAAAGGGGCTATAGGATATTGAGAACGAGGCCGGATCATCCCACTCAAATGTCACTACAGGGATCTCACCCAAAACTCACCTAGAAGGGTTGATCTAGTAATGGACAAAGATTACACAAGAAAAAGAAATGTAACTAATGAAAATCACAAATATATATCCTCGGATCTATTTGTTTCTCATCCCAACTTCACTGAATTTCTTAGATAGAAATAGAATCTCTCCAAGAAATGAAAATCAATGCACACCAATGCACTCGAACAAACTTTGAAAGAAACTTATATGATAATCAAGCACTCAAACATAAGCCAACCCAGATTAGAATAGACCATTGTATAACCCTAATGATCAGAGAACAGATCTAACTTTAGAGTTCTAGTATTTACACTACAAATCTACAGTTTTTACAAAACCTCGCAGGACAGAGGATTGTCAACCAGTGAGGGCTTGCAATTTTATTTTTTTTTAGAACAAAGGATTTGTTCCAGATCTATATCAGATCTCCCATATTTGTTGGATCCAGGATTTGGAATATATAATGGAAGAAAATCAACAACAAATCGCAATCAAATAGAGGGAAGGATTGGCCAAGAGACACAAACTAGAGAAGGATGACCTCCCCAGTATGGTCACCAATTCTGTTATGGGATTATTTCTCACAGGGATCTTGTTGAATACACAACAAAAGATCCCTAGGAGTAGCCTAGTAATCCTAGACAAAAAGGGGGCTAGACTTCTAATGGTTTTCCTAGATCTAGATTCAAACACATGGATTCATATTTATCCGAAGGAGTGGTAAAATTTGCTTACCTTTATTGAGGTTTTCCTTTGTATCTCCTAGTTGTTGCAGTCCTGAAACTCGAACTCCAAGCTCCACAATCTACTTCTTGTATATAAAATACAAGCAAAACCTTCTCTACCTCTCTACCTGGGATTAGAATCCTAGATCTAATCTTACTTCTTAACCAGATCTATAAAGGAATGAACCATATCTAACATTCATCATTTAAACAAAAATGATATGGGGGGAAACCAAATGTTATTAACAAATGAAAGAGAAATACATCAAAACATACCTTAGTTATTGATGCTTCCTCCCTTGACCTCCTTTCTCCTCCTTTATCTCCTTGGTCGGTTAAGGCTTCATTGACTTTTGTTTGTGGCATATGGAACAGGTACCTCTGTAATTGGATAGCATAAAAATGCTCTGAATTATTTTTTTTCCTCTTTCCCAAGGATTTACTTTGTTATATATCTCTTGGAGGAGGCTTGGCAGAGGCTTCTAGATCTTCTAGAGACCACTAGAGACTTGAATGATGTGGGTTCCTAGGCCTTTTCCATGAATATCCAACTCATCCCTCGCCTATCACCTCATAACTCCCCGGTTCTAGAATTTTAGCGGTGCCTCACTTGTTGAACCATTAGTGACCAGCGAGGGCCTCATTTGTTGTCTACTAGGTTTCCAACGAGGATCTCAAAAAATGGGCTAAACCTTAGGAAAAAGATGTATTTTGGAATCTATCTTCTTATGGATTCCTCTTTGGCCTATAGGGTGGAAATTAAGGCTATAAAAATTGATGTGCAGTGGTTTTCGTCATCTTATAAGTTCCCTCTTTCCACTTATTCTTCCCCTCCTTGGAAACTTTCAGTGCTCTTTCTACTTATAACCACTTGGATACCCCTTATTTTGGCCTATGTTTTCTAGGTATTGTGCATGTACACATGCCTCATCCACTATCATTGGCCTGAAGAGCATCGCCTTATTTTGTAGATGACTATGTAAACCCCCTAGATACTTGAGGAGTACATCTAGGTTCTTGGAAGAGATACATTTTATTGCACAATTTGTACTTGTACAATCCCAAGACAAGTAAATCAAATCGACGTAACTACAGGATAACCCACCATTGTCACATTAGTTGGAAATCCTCACATTTTAGGGATGGATGAGGTCCAACTCAGGGGAGGCCTCACAGATAACCTAAAGGGATCAGATAGAAATAATATAGACAAGTTTGAAGGTCCCTCTCACTAGTTACCTAAGTCAAATGTCTATATCCATGAAATTGAGGAAAAGAGAAGAGTGTGTGTACCTTCTTGGAACAAGAACAATAGAGAATGTACATATAGCAATTTCCAAGTACCAATATGATAAAATACCTCAATAGACAATATACAATGAAAACATATGTTGGATTAAGTAAAATTACAACAAGATGTTGTTTTATAACAAACAATAGTATTTTGTAACAGCGAAAAGAAATATAGATAAGAATTGCATGAAAAGGGAGTGGAAAATAAGAATGTATCCAATAGATCAATTATCACTTATTCCAAGCAATTTTTGAGTGGTTTAGATTGGTATTAAGTTAGTGTAAGAAGAAAATTGAAACAAATTAGTTGGTTGTAGCAGTTTTTTGCAACAACAGCAATAAAGTTAGTGATTTTAGCGAAGCTAGCATTATGAAAATTTAGTAAAAGTATTAGAGAATAGAGTACAATGGAAGTTGTTTGATCAATTCCTTCACAAGAAAGGAATGAAACTAGTGCCTTTTGGGTTTATGGAGTCAATTACAACATCAATAAAAATTGGAGAAATAATAATGATAACAATGTTCTAAGGAAGATGAGATGAATTTGAGGAGCTAGCTCTTTAAGGCCTCAAACTTCAAGTCTCAAAAGATGGATTTTCTAGAGAGTGTTATCACTCTGTAATTTCTTAAGGATATGAAATAAATGGATAGAGGTAACCACAAAACCACTTTGGAAGCTGGGATCTAGCCCTTCCAGCTTCAGAGAGGGATCTCTCTGAAAGATTTAGAATTGTTTATATTAAAATATTAGGCTAGTTATGATAGTTCAGGGTTTGTTTGTTTGATTTGAACTGTTTGGTTGGAACAATGAATATGGGCCATTGGGAAAATGGAGTCACAATTTTTAATTGATCAAATACAAGGTTTAACAGGCTAATATTGCAGGGCAGTGTAGGCAAATTCACTGGATCCTCAAAGATTTAAGGTATGGAGCAGATGAAAAGGTATAGAAATCCAATAAAAAACAGAGCAATTAAGAATTATGATTTTAATATTCAGTGGAAAACACATAAATTATTCTTAAGTCAATGACAAAGTGTAAATTTAAACAAATTTTGTCCTTTATCTTCTTAGAATAATTTAGAATTGAGGAAAAAATAATGATAACAGAAGAAAACAATTAACAGGGAAAAAATGTACTTCACCAATAAAGTTGACACAAGTATCATGTAATAATTGCATTGTATTACTGGACAATCTGATCAATGGTGTCTCTATGAGATTCTTTACAATACTAATCCTATTCTTCAAAACAAGTCCCCATCCTTCATACTTCAAAACGAGAAGTATTTATAAATTTATTTACAAAATATCTTGTCATAACTAATCACGATTTATTTTAGGGATATCTAAACTAACATCTATCTATAATCACAACAATATATGACTGTTAAGATCCACTAGGATTTTTGGCATTGTTTTAATGGATATTGTTGATGATCTGTCCTTTGAATCTTACTGCGTTGTTGGTCCTTGTTGCTGACTGTGTCTATTTCTGCAAGTATTGTGCATATTGGTTGATTGACTATTGATATTCTACTTCTAGGCGTATTCATGTCCTTTAAATCTAGAAATAAGTTGAAACTATCTCCACAAAATCTGCTTATTGTTCTCTCATACTGGTTTCTTTGCCATCTGTCCCTTTGAATTCTATTTTTGTCATTTTTTGCCTTTCGTCATCCTTTGAAAAACTTCACCAGGAAATTAGCTTGCAGTTGAAGATAAGTGAGGGTGATGGTAGTCTGATAGCAAGCTTTTCTCAGTCTTCACGGGTTCTTAGTCAGCAAATAGTGTAACGGGGGTGCAAATGTTGAGTTTTTATGGTTGTAGGGTTATCCGTTAGGGCGCAGGAACGTTACAGGACAGCTAACAGTCTAACGATCATGGGGAAAAGGTTGCAAGGATAACGGATAGAATGTGTGGGGACAGGTGTCGTGTAGGGAGAGGAGGAGTGTAGGTGGGAAAGGTGAGAGGTATCGGGAGTGAGTTGAATGGGAGGTATCGGGAGTGAGTTAGGTGGATTTCAGAGGGGGTAGTAGGCAGNGTGCCAAGTTAGGTCAGGTCAAAGTGAGGAAAACAACTTTACGAACAACTCCTATGTCGATAAAGGTAGGTAGGTCGGGGGGTGGGGGGACGAAAACACATGAGGGTCCTCAATCGGGAGAAGGAACGATGCCATCGGGGAAGACTTGCATGGAATTTTTCATTTGGGAATTTTAATAATTAAGTGTAGGGTGGGCCATAGGATTTGACTTTTGGATTTAACTTTTGATCTGGATTTCGGTCTGAAGCACTAGATATACCATTGGAAAGTTGCTTGTGAGCACTATGCCATCGAAACACCTGAAACCTTATCTGAACCGAATTTATATGAAAAAATCTCCCAAAGATCCATACTTTGTTTGGGCCATCAAACTCCAAAAGCTAAATCATTGTTTGGATAGACACATTTTTTAGGCTATGACACCTAGTGATTCAT
>SNQJ01S0151484.1:23079-35113 GCA_010110895.2 Picea sitchensis
GATATCCAACTCTAGATCCTGTGATTTGCTTCCTTCATACAAGTGACGAACATACACCAATCTATGAATTCTCCAAGCATTGGGAAATAACAATTCTAGTTTATATCTAATCCAATCTACTCAAGGAGAGATCATATCTATCATTTGCAATTGAATACAATAGTATAGAGAGGGGAAAACACATAGATATATATTATGAAAATGGACAAATACATCAACCTTACTTCACTTTGAGTCTTGATACATTGTTCATTATGCTCCTTACTCTTGCTCGTCCTCAACCCGCACTCAAGAAAGGCTAACTTGATCTGAAGATTGTTTTGTATGAAGAAGATTCTTTGAGAAATATTGCAACATATATCCGTGAATGATTCTTCTTCTCTCTTTCCCATGGGATGCCTTATATAGATTGGTGGAGGAGGCTAGGATAGGATTCTAGATCTCTAGAACTTAGTGAACTCAAATGGATTGAGAGTTTTCAAGCTCCTACCACGAGATAAACAACTCACCCAACGTCGATCTCCTTAGAAATAATCAATTCTAGAAGGATAAAGAAGTGGTCATGGGCCAATAGTAATGCATATAGCAATCGATTGCGGGCCGCGAAGAAGTTCAACAATGATCGATCATGACCTATCAATGGGCTTAGTGGAGATATTCTTCAAAATTCACTGAAATCAAGGAAAAATAGTTTATATCATCATAATATCATCAATATGTCCTTCATGAGACCTAGGGTGGGAAATAAGGTTGTAACACCCCCTTCCCATTTTCAAAGGTTTCCTTGATCTTAACGAGGGAAAGTTTGGTTGGAGAGTAGTTGTAGGAGCCTCATGAGAAACCCTTGATATCGAGTAACTATTATATATATAGATGTGCACATTTTTTTCCATGGAAATTTGGGTATTGGGGTCCGTTTGGGAAATATAATTCATCCCACTCTCTATCCCGTAAGTGAGAACGAGAGTGTTGGTACCTTGTCAGTACCACATTAATATCTGCAAACAATATCTTTCTCACATGCACATACCCCATCCCCTCCATAATTGAACTTGTAACCTCCGAGGAGAAAACCCATTAGGCCCATTCAAGCTGTACATATAGATGCACACATATCTAAAACTAACTTAAAATTATTCACATTTTCACGTGGGGTAGAGTCTAGGAGTAAGATGGAGCACTTATTATGATTATGACTTGAGTTTTGAACCTTGTTGGGCTTTCTCCCTCGTGTTAACGCATATTTGTTGCGATAATGTAGGAAAAAAGCAAGGCAATGTACACATATTTGATGAATTTTGACTGCATTAAAATCCCTTGTGGGTGTTACTTAGCTAAATACTGCTCTAATTTTGATAGTGCAATATCCCATATTAATATGAATAGTATTTATCCTTATGTATAATTAATTTTTAAAATGTTTTACTCATGAATAGGTCATAAAGAATAATGCAAGTACTCATGTGGAAGCCCCATCATAGGCCTCCTCTCCATACCAAGTGTGACCCTCAATATTGAGTATGTGGGGGTGTGGGAGGCTCGAGGTACCTAAAATATCTTTTAATGGATTGCACACAAGGATCGCAATTAAGGCCCACCTTACGAGGGCACCTACGTTTCCTCCTTGTAGGGTACTTGATTCACCCAATTTTTTTAATACATAACATGTTGAACAAACGCTTATACTGAAAGGGGGGGGGGTGAATCAATATAATATTTTTTTTTACTTTTTCAAACATTCATCAACCATAAGAAGACAATCACATATGAGATCTATTCACTACAAAACATGGAACACAAGATTTACGTGGAAATTTTTTCAGGAGAAAACCACAAACTTCTCTTTAGAATTCTTTTTAGGCACCAACCTACTGTTACAAATATTTTTAGGCACCAACTTACTAGAGACACCAATCCTCACTAGTACAAATCCTGGTAGGAACCAACCTACTCTTACAGTTATTCATAGACACCAATATACTAGAGACATCAATCTCCACTACTAAGAACCACTTTAGTAAGAGACACCAATCTCTTTGTTTGAGTGACACCAACCTACTCTTACAGATATTTGTAGACACCAATCTACTAGAGACACCAATCCTCACCACTAAGAACCAACTTAGAAAGAGACACCAATCTCTTTGTGAGATGCACCAACCTTCACCGAGATTGCTTGCTACTTCTGCCTTCACTAGGTCTGCTCGTTATTTCTTCCTTCACTAGGTCCACTCATTGTGTCTTCCTTCACTAGGTCTGCTCACTACATTCTCTTTCATTTTGTAAAAAGTGCATAGTCTTAAGAGTCCTAAAAAAGACGTTATAGTGAAAATTCCAAACTAACCTATTTGAAATTGATCTCAGGAACATTCATAAACCCTAACTTCCACAAAGAATATCTCAGAAAGTAAAACAAAACAACATTTGAAATTTTTACCTGAGGTACTTATGTATGCCTTCTCCATTCTATAAAAATGTCACCATTTGAAGAGTCCCATGAAAGAAGTTATAGTGAAAATTCCAAACTAACCTGTTTGAAACTGATTTCAGGAGCATTCAGAAACCCTAACTTCCATAGAGCATATCTCTGAAAGTATAGAGAAACAACACCTGAAATTTTTGCCACATGTACACAAATATCTCTCCTTTGTTTCTAAAAACTCTAGGGTCTGAAACATCCTATAAAATAAGTTATAGTGAAAGTGTTAAGATGACCTATTTGAAATTGATTTCAGGAGCATTCAGGAACCCTAACTTCCACAGGGAATATCTCCAAAAGTATAATGAACCAAGATCTGATTTTTTTTCCACATGTATCTAAATATTGTTGATCTGTTGCTGCAAAATTTCAAGGTCTGAAACATCCCATAAAATAATTTATCGCAAAAATTCCAAGCTGATATGAAACTAATTTCACAACTCTTCCTTTTTGGAGTGATATTCAATCTTTGCTCATCCATTTTTCACACACACACATTCTCTCAATAATTTTTCTTTTTATACTTTTTCATAACTCTCCATGAAGGGACATGTCCATCAATTAAATAATTACTTCCCCTTTTTTCCAAATATCACGGGAAAATACCATGGGAAAATACTCAAACCCATGGGTTTGAAACTACCATTTCACTTTTTATTTTTTCACATGAACCCATTTTTTTAAATATATCAAAATGACAACGTTAATCCTTTGACATCAATGACAATAATTCCAACAAGCTCCCCCTTTGTCATTGATGAAAAACTTGCAATGAAATACATAGTCCACCAGGCATATAAATAATTCTCCCCTTTTCTGCAACTCTCACTTGAATAGAAAGAATTATGTTAGAAAAACAAGATCATAGAGCAATAAAATAAAACAAATGCGGAAATAAAACACATAAGTTTCACGATACAATAGAGACACAGATATACGTGGTTCACCCAATGTGGGCTACTTCCACTAGAGAAATTGTTAGGTCCTTCCTTTATTATTATCCAACAAATGAAGGGATACAATCTACAACACATCCACTGTAACTTTCTCTTCTTTCTCCCACAACCTCCTTTCTCAGAATACAAAATTCACTCTACTACTCATACATCCACAATACAATTCCTCATAAAAAATGGTTTCCTTCTAGGGAAAAAAACCCTAACATAACTTCTACCGTCAGAGCTGCGACCTTATAATGAACAGTCTATATTGGCTACAAAATTTCAATATTTGAATTGCATAAATAAAAAATTTCGGCCAAGAATCATGTATCCTATAGTCTCTTTGACCTACATATGAATTAGGAAGATAATCAGGCTCCACAACCAACGAATTCTCCTCTTGGCTACAAATCCCCCCCTTTGAAATCAATGGAAAAATGATGCTCCCCATGCACTTGTGATTCTCCTTAAGCACTCACTGTCTTTATGAGATGGACATTATTACCAATTGCATGTCCCTTAACTTTTTCTGATTGAAAAAACTGCTTAAACACAGTAAAATAACACTATGAAGAAGTCATAACACTGTCACCAACAACATAAGATAATTCGTCTTTGTCAATCCAAACAATCTATGTATCCAACATAAGCACTAGTACATCTCCAAAAATAGTTGAACATGCTTTGGTTGGTCTTAACAAATCCAAGCCAATTCAACAAGAAACAATCGAGTCAACAAGAAGACATCGATTGGGTTCGCATATCAACAACTTCAAGTATTCCCCCCTTCAGGGATTAATAAGTAGCAACAATAGTTCTCATTGAAAATACCAGTGGATGAACAACCCAGTTGAAACTCAGTTGATGAATACTCAGTCGAAACTCCATTCAACTTTCATGTCGGGTCGATCCTTGGTCGATAATTTCCAAGGAAATCATCAGTAAGTAAGATGAACACTAGATGTCTTCATAGCCGATGATACATAACTATATGAAGTCCTCAAACATTTGGTTAAATTATTCTATGACTAATCCAGATTGGATCATTATATTATTTTCTATCTATACCGATACTTTCAGAGTGGAAAAAATTGAAGGAATCAACTTGCAAGGTCATTTTTGTGGTAGGTCCCAGTTTGAAAAATTGGGGTCTGGAACCTTATGAATCCATTTTGAGGCATGAAACGACATTTTTTGGGGTTCATGTGTCCAAAAAATATTCCCACACCCTTGTAGGTCTTCTACACTTAGATACATTTCCAATGGTGCAAACCATGTGTCAATCAAAGCTTGTATGCAAAAGTTATACTTTCCGCAAATTGACCTATCCTTTTGACCGCCATGGTATGAGAGGATGCCACATCAGCCCATATTACTCATGGATATGGGGATATCCATGTGATGAATTTCAAGAAGATTCTAGAAGGTCCAAAATCTTATCACAATTGAGGGTTGAGGAAGTCAAAACCCTAACCCTAGATGACTATCGTGCGATGTTAAATACTGAGCTACTAACACGAGAAGGGGTTCCATTCTATGTTATTGTATTTTGTTCCATATCAGAGTAGAACAATTGGGAGTGGGAAATTAGATATCATAATAGAGGGGGTTAATTTTTGTAGCAACCTAACAGGCCACAGGTCTCAGGAAACTCTATAGAGAGTGTCTTCTCCCTTGTACTTGCATTATTTCCATACTAGAGAAAAGAGAGTAGAGTAGCCTCACCTTGTAGCTGCGTTTTCTTCCATAAGGGTTTCCCAAATAAAATCTTTGTGTTATTTTGTGGATGGTGTGTGATTATATTTTTCTTTTCTCTATTTTCCACATTTGATCTATTTCATATATAAGCAGAAAATCATAAACTAAATATTCTAGAATCTAAAGGAATTTAACCCTTATAGTGTATATTTGAGTTTATTTATCAGATCTGTCATGATGATCTGTTCTAGTTGAATATCCACGGTAGTTGATAGATCATATTGGTATTAGTGTAGGTTTTTTTTGGGTATTTTATGGAAAGTTGTAGGATCCAGGAATTGACTTAAAGAGAAGTCCCGGAAACTCTAGCCATGGTCGATGAGTCTATTCATAACAACCCTCGAGATTTGACAAAAGAGAGATTTGTGAGGTTGGAAGTGCAAGTCATCGACATCAATAGAAATATGAACCTTCTCATGGGGGCTCTAGCAAACAATCTTGGACTGTTCAAAGATGATGGAGGATCTTAATCAAAGATCAGATCAAAGGGGAAATTGAGAGATCAAAAAGACCTGTAAAAGGAGTCACAGAAAGAACCCGAGAAAGAGGAGCCGACTTTGAGTGACATTAAACCTTCATAGTCCCTATTCAATATGGAAGCGAAAGTGGAAATAAATCCATACCAAGGTTAGATAGATGCATTAAAACTAAACCATTAGTTGCAACAACTATACGTTTATATTAGCGTTCACCATATAGATGAAAAGACAAATATTTCATTTTCTAGATTGAAGTTAAAGGACTATGCTTTAAACTGGTGGAAAATCAATACAAAAACACTTAGGTTGGAGGGTGATTTTCTAGTAACTAGGTGGGCAGAATTTAAAACCTTCATCAAGTCCCAATTTTACCATATCGGGTATGTATAGGACCATTGGATCCAGTGGCACTACTTCAAGCACAGGTAGGGGAAAAGTGTACATGAGTACACCACTGAGTTAAACAAGATGACCATCATGTTGGGTATTGTTACCCCCTCAGACTAGAGTATCTAAGGAGATAATGTATTGAGGCCCACATGTAGCATACATGGAGTGCCGAGAGCCATATTGAATAACATAGCTCCGCAGGGCCCTTCCTATTCATTGATACATCACCATACATCACCAGCAGCAGAGAAACATCCATCACACTAGCATGGCCCTAGAGGATAATAGGTCTTGATTCATGAGGTAATAAGTCTGGTTTCATGGTAAGTGTCACTTTAATAATTGAAGCATTTAAATATGTTTCAAATAATCCTTTCTTGATTATAGAGCATTTGCTTGGAAAATATACCTTTTGCCTTATTTAACTTTAGTGAGTCTCATTACGTCCTAGTAAGTTGGTCACCCCCGGTAATGGGGTGCTACCGGGGGCTCCTTGAAGATTCATCGTACCGTTCCTGATCATACTGATCACTTTCCATAATATTTCCATTTAATCTCCTCATATTTTAAGTTTTTGGGTGCACTAACCCAATAAGAGATTTTACCTCATTTCATGGGAAGAAAGGGTTGAAACCTCAGAGGCAAGTGTAGCTAGAAAAAAGATAAAATCCAATCATAAACCTTCCATATGCTCACCCAAGTATCTTGAGAACAATGAAATTCTTCTCGAAAAAATGAGGGACCCGCAAAATAAATAACTAATTATTAAATCATACCAACCAAGGTGGAGTGTATGTGGGCTATGCATTTCCTTTTTAGTGCCCCTTATTGTCTTCAGATTTAGGAAGCATGATGGCCAAGTTAGAAGCGTATGTGGGCTATGCATTTCCTTTTAGTTCCCCTTATTGTATTCAACTTTTCCACACTCTAATAAATTAATGGTAAATGGGCTTGGAAAAATGTTGAATCGCAGACGAAGGGAAAGACACCTCTATAAAGGCACCTGTAAATGAGACAATACGAACCCTTGTATGTCATGAAACCCATGCTCATAAGTCTTACCCCACTCCACCTCACACTCACACATGTATTAGATAGGTTTCCCTTGGGAAACACCTTTGACTTGGGGATTTACTAATCCAATAGGATGCCTTAACACCCCTCCCATACCTAAATTTGACAAATTCTAAAAGGGGGGTTTGATGCACATGTTTGGGTGGTTCCATTATTATATGTGGCTTACTTGGAATGATTATTGTGACTTATGAACCATTGGAGGGCACATTTGTTTGTCTTTGCAGGACCTTTCCCTGTGGAAAGGTATTCATGAGGAGATGACTCTGTTCGAACTGTTCGAACCTTCATGGGGATTTGGAGCTCAAGGATGGATGCAAAAACCCCACGTCTAGGGAAGGATTGTGATCACCATTTTCACATTGAATAAGGAGGTATTTGCCTTTGGAGTAACTCTGACATGTATAGGAGATGCAATCCCACCTCTTTCCACCTGGATGCCAGCCTTTGGAAGCTTGGACGTCACTCACTTAGCCCATGACATCACCATTTAGAGGGAAAGGGTTTGATTGGGATGATGTATTGATGGAGGAGAACACATGGCACCTTGTTTTGGAAGTTGATGGCATGGTATGGCATTTGAAGTCCTAAAATTCTACCTAACACCCTCAACATTTCCTTCTTGGAGCTCAACATCACCCTAAAGAGGGATGACATCACCCTTTTACGGTTTATTTTGTGTAAAAATGAATTTTGTAATTGTAATGGAAAATTTTTGAGGTTGGCCCTCTTTGTATTTTTAAGTTTACATTTTAGGCCAAAGAGGTTATATAAATACACCTCTTCATAATTCATTTTTATCATAACTCTTCCTCACACAAGAGGAGTAGATCTGAATTTTTTTTTCCTAGTGGCAACATTGACTCTTTTACTAGTACACACCTCTTGGAGAACATGTTTTGGATGCTTATTGGCTGATTTATGGTGGAATTTTATGCAAAATAGGGTTTTGTGCTTGATTATTCTTAGTGAAGTAAGTAAAATATGCAATTTTCATCTTATGCTTTGAATTTTTATGGTAAATTTTACTTGCTCATGTTGAAGATTATGAAATTGCTTGCTTAAACCCTAGGAGAGGAACACAAGGTGTTTCTTCCTCTCTCTAGATCATTCTACCTATTGAATTGCTAAGAGAATCTTGTCTAGGGTAGGCTTCTAAATCCCTAAAGTACTCGCACTTTAGAAGTCTTGTTCTAGAAAGTTTTTTGTATTTATTTCAAGAGTCTAAGGAAGAAGAAGAATTCCCTAGAGCCCAAAAGAGCTTTCTCTCTGTTAGGGTCCTATAAATATAGGTAATCTGTTTGTTCAGTTATCTATTTTTGGAAATATGTTGGTAAGGTTTCACCTATGAATCAATAGGTGTCATAGCCTAAAAAATGTGTTTATCCAAACAATGATTTAGTTTTTGAAGTTTGATGGCCAAAAGCAAGTATGGATCTTTGGGAGATTTTTGCATATAAATTCGGTTTAGATCAGGTTGCAGGTGTTTCCATGGCATGCTTAGGAGAATCTTTCCAATGGTATATCTAGTGCTTCAGAACGAAATCCATATCAAAAGTTAAATCCGAAATTCAAAGCCTATGGCCCATCCCACACTTAATTAATAAAATTCTCAAATGATAAATTCCATGCAAGTCTTCCCCGACGTCATCGTTCCTTTTCCCGATCGATGACCTTCATGTGTTTTCTCCCCCCCTAACCTACCTACCTTTATCGGCAGAGGGGGGGTCTGAAAAGTTGTTTTCCCTGCTCCAGCCCCATCTAACGTGGAACTCCCTCGTCATTTCTCACCCCCCTCTTCGACTACCACATACCGCCTACTACCCCCTCTGAAATCCACCTAACTCACTCTCAATACTGCCCATTCAACTCACTCCCAAAACCACTCTCCTTTCCCTCCTACACTCCTCTCCCTACATGACTCTTGTCCTCACACCTTATATCCATTATCCCTACAACCTTTCCCCCATGACCATTGGACCGTTAGTTGTCCTGTAATGTTCCCGCGCCCTAAGGGATAACCCTGCAACCATAAAAACTCAACATTCCTCCCTCGTTACACTATTTGCTGACTGAGAACCTGTGAAGACCGAGAAAAACTTCTTGTCAAACTACCATCACCCTCACTTATATTCAACTACAAGATAATTTCCTGGTGAAGTTTTTCAAAGGATGACGAAAGGAAAAAAAATGACAGAAATAGAATTCAAAGGGACAAATGGAAAATAAATCAGTATGAGAGGACAGTAAGCATATTTTGTGGAGATAGTTTCAACTTGTTTCTAGATTTCAAGGACATGAAGATGCCTAGAAGCAAAAAATCAACAGTCAATCAACCAATATGCACGATACTTGCAGAAATAGCCATAGTCAACAACAAGGAGCAACAACACAACAAGAGTCAAAGGACAAATCATCAACAACTTCCATCAAAACAATGCCAGAAATCCTAGCGGATCTTAACAGTCATATATTGTTGTGATTAGAGGTAGATGTTAGTTTAGATATCCCTAAAATAAACCCTAATTAGTTATGACAATATATTTTGTAAATAAATTTATAAATACTTCTCATTTCGAAGTATGAAGGGTGGGGACTTGTTTTGAAGAATAGGACTAGTATTGTAAAGCAACTCACAAAGACACCATTGATCAGATTGTCAAGTAATACATTGCAATCATTACAGGATACTTGTGTCAACTTTATTGGTGAAGTGCATTTTTTCCTTGTTAATTTGTTTTCTTATGCTATCATTATTGTTTCCTCAATTCTGAATTATTCTAAGAAGATAAAGGACAAAATTTGTTTAAATGTACACTCTTTCACTGGCTTAAGAATACTTTATGTGTTTTCCATTGAAGATTAAAATCATAATTCTTAATTTCTCTGTTTTTAATTGGATTTCTAGACCTTTTCATCTCCTCCATACCTTAAATATTTGAGGATCCATTGAATTTACCCACCCTGCCCTGCAATATTAGCATGTTAAACCTTGTATTTGATCAATTCAAAATTGTGACTCCATTTTCCCAATGGCCCATCTTCATTATTCCAAACAAACAATTCAAATCAAACAAACAAACCCTGAACTATCATAACTAGCCTAATATTTTAATATAAACAAATATAAATATTACAGAGAGATCCCTCTTTGAAGTTAGCAGGGCTAGATCCCAACTTCCAAAGTGGTTTTCTGGTTACCTCTGTCCATTTCTTTCATAGCCTTAAGAAATTATGGTGTGATAACATAGTGGCGACCATATTGGGGAAGAACGGTTAATCTTCCTCATGAAAGAGTATCAAGTTTTTAGATCTAATTGTTGATGGTGGATAGTGATCAGACATAGGAAGGTTGAAATCATCCACTTGGCGACTCCATTCTCATTTATATCCAAATGAAAGAATATCATGGCGACTCCATTGTTAGAAAGATTCATTGCTTGAGGCGTTCACTAATGACTCCATTGGGCTAATGAAGAACTTAGAAGATGATACTATTATTTCAAGGTATGCATGTTTAGATTTTTCACATATTTATGGTTTCCTGAATCCTTTACCCAAGGATGAGTATTTTTTGAGAAACGATCCAAAATTTAATGGAGATGATCTGAGTTTGACTTGGAAACATTTATCAAATTTTCGTGATTTCAATGAGCTTCTTAGAGTCAAACATGAAGATGTTTTCCTTAGATTGTTTCATGATTCGTTCTAAGTAAAGTGTAAAAGTTGGGTTGAAGGTTTATCTGCTGGATCTATTAGAGCTATTAGAGGTTTTTGGATTGTCTTTTTGGAAACATGGATAGAGGCGGCTGATTTTGTGGCAGACTCTCCCATTCAAATATTTATGGAATGGAACAATATGAGCATTGAAGAGGAAGACGATGAGAACTTTTCTACATGTTTGTATTCTTATTTAAAATCATGTAAATGTAGCTCAGAATCTAAAGTCATTTTTTTAAAGGAATTTGTCAAGTATATTGAGAAATAGCTTGCAGTTTTGAAAGATCAAGAAATATCTCAGTTTTACCATTGCAAAAATTTTCTTTTGAAACTTCATTTTAGCAGAGACAAAAGGATTTGTTGTTTTCTTTGTCCTTTGATTTTGAGATCGAGAATAAAGACAAGTTTAATGATTCACAACTAAAACAATGGCATTGAAAAAAGTGCACACATGGATTTTTTAATCATAATGATCAGATGCTAGAATATCTTGAGGGTTATCATGTTTTTTATGACCCGATGGACGACTATATGGAGGAATTTTTCAATTGGAACACTTGGTCATGTTTTCAATATAAATATCAAATATGTTATCATTGGTTGTTTCCATTACATCTTTCAGTTTTGATTTTGATCAAGCATGATGAGGAAGCCAAATTATGGGATCAACTGTTGAATTGGCTTCATTGGCACTTTTCCATTACTTGATTGAGAAGTAAATTTTAGCATATTAGAGTAGGAGTGTGTGTTAATAAGCTCGGTTTGGCGAGCATTACTTTCAAAAATATTTCAGTTTGGTTCGAGTGTTCAGCTTGAAGTTTTAGTTCATATTTACAGTAGATGTGGTTAACATTCAGTTTCAGGTTACAGGCAGAAATTTCAATGACTTCGGATCGGTCCAATGGATTAGGATACTAGTCTACGGTGTTCTTTGGCACCTCACTGGGAGGATTCCATCCCCAATTGGAGCCATTGTTGGGGTCCTATAAATATAGGTAATCTATTTGTTCAGTTATCTATTTTTGGAAATCTGTTGGTAAGGTTTAGCCTATGAATCACTAGGTGTCATAGCCTAAAAAATGTGTCTATCCAAACAATGATTTAGCTTTTGGAGTTTGATGGCCCAAACAAAGTATGGATCTTTGGGAGATTTTTTCATATAAATTCGGTTCAGATAAGGTTTCAGGTGTTTC
>SNQJ01S0151485.1:0-10864 GCA_010110895.2 Picea sitchensis
CTTTCTGTCAAAGGCTTGTTTGATCCTTTGTTGATGGTCATGATCTTTGTCCATCACCTGCTCCCTGGTCTGTTGTATTTCCACCAGTTGATGAATTCTTCTGATCATATCATTAGGCTCTCCTTGATAATCCTGCAAGAATTTTGCTACAGGTAGGGCCAGATGAGAGGGGAAGAATGCATCTGTCCCATATACAAGTTGGAAATGGAAGACACCTAGGGACCTCTTTGGTGTTACTCAGTCATCCCACAGAGTGAATTTGAGCTTTGAATCCTAGGCCTTCTTATTATCTTCTAACAGTCTTTTAATAAGCTTGATCAATCTTTTCTTAGAGCATTCTTCTAGACCATTGACTTGGGGATAATAGGGGGTGGAGTGGATTAATGAGATCTCAAAATGATCACAGAACCTGATCAATGGCTCAGACTTGAAGGATGCAACATTGTTAGTGATGATTATGTTCGGACAACCAAACCTTGCCATAATATCTTCAAGAAAACCAATGATCACTTTGTGTGAAACACTCCTGGTGGGGATAGCTTATAACCACTTGGTGAAATAATTTGTTGTAGTTAATATCCACCTGTGTCGACCACTTGAAGGGGGATGAATCTCCCCAATGAAGTCCAACCCCCATTGTTGAAAGGGTCATGAAGCTACTACAGGATTTAATGGCAGAGATTTGAGTTGTTGCTTACCTGAGAATTTTTTACATTTGATGCAGGCTCTGATCTTTCTGCAAACATCAATGAATAAAGTGGGCCAGTAGTACCGAGCCCTGAGAATTTTGTAGGTTGTGGTTTTATAGAAATGGTGTCCCCCACATAGGTTGTCTGAAACTCAAACATAATTTTTTGGGCCTCCTGTGGGTCTAGACATCTCAGAAGCACTCCTAGAGGGTCCTTCCAATATAAGATCTGGTCAATAAGGCAATATCTGATTGCTTTAAGATTTAAATCTCTTGCCTTGCTCTTCCCCATTCCATCAGGAGGCTTTAATTTTTGCAGAAAATATAATTTGTCTCCATACCAGGTGCATTCTTCTAATGGTAAGTTGTCCTGATAACTTTGGTCAGACAGCTCAGCCTGCGGATCCTTTGAGAAAACATTGATGAGGTTAACCCCCAAGGCTTTACAGTTAGATTCATCCAGGAGCTTGGCTAAACATTGGCCTTTAATGATCTTGGTGGGCTTTATTTCCAGATCAAACTCAAGGATCTTGGCAATACATTTGCTCCTTTTCCCGTCTATGTCGGGTTGAATAAGAATGTCCTTCAGAGAAGCTGAAGGAATATATGAAATGACCATTGAGTGTAGAACATAGAATCTGAAAGATTTGAGAGCTTTCACCAAAGCATAGTCTTGCTTTTCCATGATGTAATATTTGATCTCAGCATCCCTCAGTTCTCTGTGAAAAAATGAAATAGGCTACTCGAGCCCTTCATCATTTTTCTGTAGTAGAACAACAACCACTATATCAAAAGAAGAAAAAGAAAAAATCAAAAAATCCTTGGCATAATCAGGACTGATAAGCACAGGTGCCTCAATCAGTGCTTTTTTTATTTGGTCGAAGGATTCCCTGGGCTTAGCAATCCACTTTACTTCATTCGTCTTCCTGGGCATGACCGTGATATGCTTCACTAACTCAGCAAAATTTGAAACAAACCTCCTTAGGAAATTTATCTTTCCCAGGAAAGACTAAACTTCTTTCCTAGTCCTAGGAAGTGACAAGGTATTAATTGCCTCCACCCTGCTTGGATCAATCCTCATCCCTTCTGCATATACTATGTGGCCCAACAGCTTTCCCTCCTTCATGGAAAACAAAGATTTTTTGGGATTGAGGGAGAGACCAAACCTCCTGCATTTTAAGAAGACCTTCCTCAGATGGCATCAATGCTCTTTATCAGATCTGGAGAAAACAGTGATGTCATCCAGGTATATGACAACAAATTTATCCTTTTCCCCAATGAAAGCTATGTCCATGGCTCGTTGAAACGTTGCTTCTGTGTTCATCAGTCCAAAAGCAATTTTGGCATACATGAATGTTCCCCCAAAGAACGGTGAAGATTGTTTTTTCTCTGTCCTCAAGTAGCACTAATATCTAATTGTAGCCAGAAAATCCATCAATCATAGATATCCTGGATGCACCCATTACCCTCTACAATATGTGTTCCATCTTTGGTAAGGGTTAATTGTCCTTCTTTGATATTCGATTCAGATTTCTGAAATCAACACAGAGTCTGATTTCTCCACTTTTCTTCCGCACTGGGACCAAATTGGCCACCCATTCAGAATATCTCAAAGGGACAATGATTTGGGCATCCAACAACTTCTTTACTTCTCTCTCCATGACAGGCAGTAACATAGTATTAATCTTTCTTAGCTTCTGCCTGAATGTCCTAGCCTCCTCTTTTAGTGGGATCTTATGCTCAATGATAGTTGTGTCATATGTCTTGAGGTCTTCATATGTCCAAGAGAACACATCAGAAAAATCCCTCAATAATTCAGCATATTCAGCCATCTGCTCTCTTGTCAAGCTGCTTGACAATTTGACAAGCTTTGGTTCCTTCTCTATGCCAATGTTGCACTCAGTTGCATCAGCATTATCATATGAGATTTTACCCTTTACTGCCACATCATTTTTGTCAAATAATCTTTCCAAAGGAACCAATCCTTTGGGGATATGATTTCTAGGTAATTGGACAATATGATGATCAGTGATCTTATTCAGAAGAGCATCAGCATGGGGGTTTGCTTCATAAGCAGAGTCTTGATCAATATGTAGTGCTGAAAATTCTTCAATAGTCTCCAGGAACCTTTTGATTTCAAGATCATCCTCAAAAACCTTCCAATTCTTGACATTGTCAGGAATGGAGGGCCTGTATTTTACTTCTACATCATACCTGAGCCTGGGTGGTAGGGGAATTTTGAAATTGCTTGCTGACATAGCCAAAGAATCAACCACTGTATTCTCCTCTCTAGGAATGAATGAAATGTTGAAATCCAGGAAAAAGTTGTCTATTAAATCCCACACTTCATTCCTATAATATCTGAGCCTCATATGCTTGGCTTGGTAAATGTTTATGACTTGTTTTACAACCAACTCGACATCCCTAAAGATAGATATTTCTTTGATTCCCATGTCCTTTTCATCCCTCAAACCCAAAACAACAGCCTCATACTCTATCATGTTATTTGTATCTTCAAACTCTAATTTGTATGACAGAGATATAGTTTCCTGAATAGGGGAAACAAAAACTATCCCAGCACCAACACCATCTCTAGAAGAATCTCCATCAAAGAACATTTTCCACAGAGCTATAGTCGAGGGATGTTCTTCATGAAAATAAACTTGTTGCTTTATGATTTGAAGGGGAGGCTCAGGGGTTTTGGTGAGCTGCAACAAGCTGGATCCCAAAACAGTGTCAAGGGAAAATATGGGGTGATTGGCGGGATTTGCTTCATCGCTTACAATGTAGGCCAGTTGACCCTCTATGTACAATATTCTTTGTTCCCCTCCAAAGACTAGAATGGTAGCATATGTTAGGTCCATCTGTAATGTTCCCCCAAGTCTTTTTATCCAAGATCTTGACAAAAACATGTCAAACTTGGGGGGAACATTAGCTACCACAATGTCCATGACCACACTTTTCATGGGTAGTTGGAACAGAGTCACTACCAGATCTTTGATGACACCAAGACATTGTACCCTCCTTGAATCAAAGGAGTACAAATCATGATAGGATTTTGTGACTTCCAGCCCGAGTTATTCCATGACAGTTTTAAGCATGAGGTTATGAGATGCTCCAGAATCCATCAGACAGTTATGCAGCACCTTATCATGAATGTTCAGGGATGTGTAGAGGGGAGGGGATCAATCATATATGTATTCTACCATAGGGCCTAGGATGACTACTGGATTTTCATCTTCGAGATTCAGTGAGTCTGTGGAATGGCAGGATGGCTCAGGCTACAAAATCTTAGAGAGGGACCTTTTGAATTCTTCATGTTTGACTAGCTCTGAAATGGGCACAGGATTTCTGATTTTTTGAATTTCCTGCTCAAAGTTAAAGGAGGAAGGAGGCTTATGAATTTCCCTCACCTCTAGGACAAGGTCTTTGGCTATCAGCGAGAGATTATGAGTTTTATTTTCTTGGGCAATGTTTGTTGTAGGCTTAGCATGATTTTCTGTTATGGGAGGCTGATCAAGGATGATAGACTTCCCTTCTATCTTCTTTGACCTGAGTTTATATTTTCTAGGACTATCGTCTTTGGATTTCTCCCCCCTACTCAGCTCATTTATTTGATTGTTCATGAGGGATTCTTCATATGCATATTGATTTAGGTGAGGGAAAGGAGAGGTGTCTTCAATACAATGAATTTCAGGGTCTAGCTATTCTCCTTCCCTTTCCCCATCAAGAACAAGGTTGTTCTGAAAAGGAGCCTGGATTTTCTGCTAATTTCTATCTATGTCTCTTTGTTCCCTTGGCATAATCTGGGGAACAATGTTTTTAGGCCTCCTAAAGTTGCCTCTGTTATCAATGTTTTGAGGATTTTTGTACGTCTTTTTTCCCTCCATTTTCATTTTTTCCATCTCTGTAGACAGAGTCTTTAACATTTTTTCCAATTCATCCACTCGAGGGTAAGGTGCAGAAGAACCATAGGTTGAGGCCTCAGATCTTTGTCTTCCCTTGTCTCTATCAGATTTACTCCTTAGCCTTTCAACTGCTAACACATTGGATTCTACTTCTAGGGGTGCATCTTGCATGTTATCCAGGGAAGTAGCTCTTCTTTCTCTGAGCAGGAGGCAGAAATCGGGGTCAAAAGCACTAGCATAGGTTATTTTGGCAAAGTATTTTGAGGGCTTTATTTCAGCAGGGATCTTATTGTATATCTTATTGAATCTCTTGGAGAAGTTAGAGACTGACTCTCCTTCCACTTTCTTCAAGGACCCAAACTCTGTCATGTAATACATAAAATCATTTTTATCCCCCCACTGTCTCAAGAAGGAATTATCTAGAGCCTCAATCCCAACAATAGATCCAGGGGTCAGTCCCCTAAACCATTTCCTAACCTCACCATCAAGGCTCTGGACAAAGACTCTCATCTAGACATCTTAATTTTCAATATTCAAGTTGTTTGCATAACTATAGAAGGCAACAAGGTGCTCTTCAACAATTATGTCCTCTTCCCCAGTGAATTTAGGCATATATTTCAAGTAATCTCCAGCAGAGAGAGAATTCAAGGGTTGAGGTAGAACCAGAGGGGCATATCTGGTAGCTACTATGGAATCCATTCTATTTACAGGGGGATTAACACCTACCATAGGAGTATGAGGTGGAGGAGTACTAGGAGGAGAAGGGGTTCGAACAAGGGAGAGTGGAACTGGGCTTGCAGGAGGAAAAGGGAACAATAGAGGATCTAAAGAAAAGGCTACAAGGATTAAGGGAGCAGAGGTTGGTATGGCTACAACAACAGTAGTAGTAGGAGAAGGGATTGTAAAGCCTGCAGTAGGAAAATCTTCTGAATTTTTGGGTCTAGACCAGGCTGCAACGTCATAGGAGTGACAAATCTCTCTCCTTCTAATATAATACCAAGAGGAGAAAACTCAACAGGAACACTCCCAAAGTTTAACAAACGAGAAACTCCAACCAGAGGTCAAATAGGAAAATGAGAAGAAAATATTGGAGTTTCTAACAGAGGGTAATGAGAACTATCAGAAATACCTAGTTCAGTATCATAATCTCCTTCTCTGAGGGCCTTTCCCTTTCTAATAATCTTATCTGGATCTGCTTCAGGTATTGTCAAGGGAAACTGAGGGGTAGGCCTCGTATGCCTACCTCTGGAAGCCGCAACTGAAGTAGCAGGTTCGCCACAGTGGAGTCGTCACAATGTAGTTGCCAAGTGCACAGTAGCAATCTTATAGGACTCTGATACCTGATGCACCTTCAGAATTAGAAGCTCAATGTCATTCAATCCTGGGGAAAATTCAACCTCGTCCCCGACAATGGCACCAGAAATGTTAGCACTAGAATTCACTCCTGGATTGTGGCAAGAGTAAGCCTGATACCCATAAGTTTTATATGTCATGAATGAATAAATTGGGTTGGTCGAATGGGCACAGACCCAGAAGAATATCGTTTTAACTCAAAAAACTAGGCTAGGCATGCATGAGCAAGGGAGGTCTTGATCTAACTTCAGTCAGGAAGTTGAGTTTTTAAAATGAGCAGAGGGAAGACTTGGTGAGAAAGATGAACAAGACTGTTATGGGCATCAGGCCTTCCAGTAGCTTGGAGAAGAAATAAAAGACACCAAGAATGTGCCTAAGTGACACAGTTACAACAGCATAATGATAGCTCGACTGGATCTTCCAATTCTGAGCATCGCAAAGCTACCGTAACAGCTTGAATGGATCTTCCAATTCCAAGATATTCATTGTGAGATGGAGAGGTATCACAGGAAACTGATTAAAAATGGTGCAAATCTTATAGCAATCAACCATTCATCATCCTACAACATCACAACCCTCGACTGGATCATCCAATTCCGAGTGTCTTAATACAGAGTTTACAGAGAGATGGAAAGAAGTTGACTTTCATTAAACAGGAAGTCTCATATGCTAATATATAACCAGGAAAACCAATGCTTCATCAAAACTTTACAATGTGGGAGCCTAGATCAACCATCGACCCTTACGAAAATGGAAAAAATGCCTACATATACTCAGAACTGACTCCAATAGTCTGAAAAGTGATCATGTCATGCATTCAAGGCTTTATGTTGATGAGCTTATCTGTCAGGCTGCGCATGCAGACGTTGGTCAAACTACCCATGCAGTCTTCTGTTGGACGCGATCTCTATCAGAGTGGGTTGACAATCTGCCTCTACAAGTTGTTCTTTTATGACCTTCTATTTAAGGAAGGAGACGATGTCTCACCCACCTTCCTTATTTGCATTAACTTCTACCTCGAAAATGGAGAGGCCCAAGTCAACTCTACTCCTGCAAGACGTGGTGGCTTTCCCTTGGTTGTTGTTGCTTTGTTGGACTGCTACGAGGGGACTCGGTCGGAAAATGTGGACGAAACTCTTGGTGGGGATGACAGCACCAACATCGTGAAGCTGAGATTAGGGGTACCCATGTGGAAAGGCAAGACAGATGGAGGGTGACATGGAAAGTGTGGGTAGCGGAAGGTGTGCGCATTGCACTGGGAAAGGTTATAGGTGGAGTGGAATGGGGCAACGATGCTTAGGTGGAGGTGAGCGGTAGAACACTGGGCATGAGGTGATAGTTGGGAGTGATAAGGAGACATGGCTTGAAGGTGAGTGGACGACAGGTGTACCACAATGAGGTGAGGAGGGAGAGCAGGCTATGTGATGGGTGGAGGAGGGAAATGGAGTAGAGGACAGATGGCAGCAGAAGGTGGGGGAGGTAAACGAAGGAGGTAAGTGGTATAGCATAGGGGGGTTCTGACATCACGAGGAGGCGACACGATAGCATGGGGCCTGCATTTGCATTCAAAACCGCCCATATCGGACCCCACCCACCCCCGGTCATTAAAGGTAGAAAATCAAGGGGGGTCCGAAATGGAACCTACATCGTAAATCTAGGCGTGCAGATCTCAGTCGCCCAAATATACGCGCTCCTTAATGCTCACATTGGACCCCTCGCCTTTGTTAAAGGTAGAACGTCAGGGGGGTCTGGAATGGATTCTCAGCCGCAAATCTGAGTCCGTAGATCTTAGGCACTCAGATTTGCTTGTTGCATAAAACAATGCGCCCGGTCACACAAAAACATAGGAGAAGTCGGTTTTTAGCCCGCTCCTGGTCATTCTTTAGCCATGATGTCCATTTTGAAGGAAGAACACCCGCATTACCAACATATGTGATACAATTAGGCTCCATGGGGGATAGAGTCCTCCCTGCGAGGCTCTAAGAACCTTTCTGTAGCTTTAGTGCCTTCTTGTTGGGCTATGGAGTCATTTATTAAAACCGAAAGACAATCAGGAAGAAAATATTTACAAAACATGGGAGCCAAATGTGGCTCAACTGAAGAACTTCTTCAGGAAATGCCCATTCACGGGGCCACTAAAAAGTTCCTTTCCCTCCAAATCCTGCAACCTGGAGGTATTGTTTAAGAACACTTAGAAGATTTTGAAGGGCCCAATCTAGAGGGCTTCAAACTTGATGTGCTTCCCTTTGTCTTGTCTAGGTGCATCCCATTTAAGCACTAGGTCGCCCAGCTGGAATTCTTATTTTCTCGCCTTTATGTTAAAGGCTTGTTTGATCCTTTTTTTATGGTCATGATCTTTGTCCATCACCTTCTCCTTTGTCTGTTGTATTTCCACCAATTGATGAATTCTTCTGATCATATCATCAGGCTCTTCTTGATAATCCTGCAAGAATTTTGCTACAGGTAGGGCCAAATGAGAGGGAAAGATTTCTTTTGTCCCATATACAATTTGGAAAGGGGAGATACCTAGCGACCTCTTTGGTGTTACTCAGTCAGACCACAGATCGAATTTGAGCTTTGAATCCCATACCTTCTTATTGTCTTCTAACAGTCTTTTAATAAGCTTGATCAAACTTTTCTTAGAGGATTATGCCAGTCCATTGCCTTGAGGATAATAGGGGGTGGAGTGGATTAATGAGATCTCAAACTACTCACAGAACCTGATCAATGGCTCAGACTTGAAGGATGCAGCATTGTCAATGATGATTATGTTCAAACAACCAAACCTTTCCATAATATCTTCAAGAAAACAAATGATCACTTTGTGTGAAACACTCCTGGTGGGGATAGCTTCTAACCACTTGGTGAAATAATCTGTTGCAGTTAATATCCACCTATGTTTACCACTTGAAGGGGGATGAATCTCCCCAATGAAGTCCAACCCCCATTGTTGAAAGGGTCATGAAGCTACTACAAGATTTAGTGGCAGATATTTGAGCTGCTACTTAACTGAGAATTTTTTACATTTGGTGCAGGCTCTGATCTTTCTGCAAACATCAGTGAATAAAGTGGGCCAGTAGTACCTAGCCCTGAGAATTTTGTAGGCTATGGTTTTCCAGTAATGGTATCCCCCACATAGGTTGTCATGAAACTCAAACATAATTTTTTGGGCCTCCTATGGGTCTAGACATATCAGAAGCACTCCTAGAGGGTCATTCCAATATAAGATCTGGTCAATAAGACAATATCTGATTGCTTTGAGATTTAAATCTCTTTCCTTTCTCTTCCCCATTCCATCAGGAGTCTTTAATTTTTGTAGAAAATATAATATGTCTCCATACTAGGTGCATTCTATTAATGGTAAGTTGTCTTGAGAACTTTGTTTAGATAGCTCAGCCTGCAGATCCTTTGAGCAAACGTTGATGAGGTTAAGCCCCAAGACTTTACAGTTAGATTCATCTAGGAGCTTGGCTAAACCTTGGCATTTAATAAGCTTGGTGGGATTATTTTCCAGATCAAACTCAAGGATATTGGCAATCCATTTTCTTATTTTCCCATCTATGTCATTTTGACTAAGAATTTCCTTCACAGAAGCTGAAGGAACATATGCAATGACCTTTGAGTGTAGAACATGTTAGCGATAAAAAATGCACTGACATTTTTGAAAGAATGATGCCTAATATTGTATGGAATATTTGACTAGATTCCCAGGCTCCAAATTTAGATTTGAAAGCACCATTGGAAAGATTAGGATTTGTAGATGTCAATCGACTATTCAAGCATGCAAAATGGACTCTCCATGACAGAGAAATTTGATTTGTAAAAAAATATGTGCTTTCACCAGCTAACCCGTCTTCAATTTTGCTAGTTAGCTGGTGAAAGTTCCGCCTTTCACCAGCTAAGGAGAGGATTTTCGGGTAAATTAGCTGGTGAAAGCCTGTCACGGCCAGAATAACCAAATTTTTTCCCAGATCGAGATTTTTTGAGTTTGAATGGTTTGAAACCACTTCAAATGGACAGGTGTTGAGTTATCAAGTCTAATTCAAAGGCTAGTTTCGAGGGATAAGGTCAAAAAGAGGTTTTTCAACTACATTTGGCATCTTTTTCAAAGGCATAATATCAGGGTTTTTGCACACTTCACCAAATTCGAATTTTATCTTTGGAGGACCAAATCAAACAGCCTTGGGAGGATAAAACTGCACTTCATCAAAAATCTACTACTCTTAGATATGGATTGACCTCATCTTGAGGATCTCTTCCTAGTTTATTGTAAATATAGTTTACTTTATATTTTTAGAATATCAGATCCATTGTTTTAGGATCTGAGAACTGTGATGTAAAGATATAAAGCTACAGACTTAAGACAAACACAGGGTTCAATTCTGGATACATTTTTGGCTATTTACTTTGACACTATCTTGCTATATGAATCACAGTTTTCTTTGGTCATTATATATCAGTCTGTCCACATTTTCCACTACTCTATATTTAATTCTATTCAGTTCAGTTGTTCAGAACTATCATCTTCTGATATAGCTCATGGATATGAATTAGATCTTCTTTATATTCTTGTATAACCCTACAGATCTATATTTGGTTATCTTGAATGTTTTTCTTCATACCTTGATTATTTACTGTAACTGATATCTAGTTTCTTGAAACACTGGTTTATTTAGAGGCATGGCATCTTGTCTTTTTGCTAAGCTTTCTCAGTTATCCCATTGTTCAAAAAAAATTATTAGTGATTTCTTAAGTTACCAAGCATCCTTAGCCTACAACCCTAAGGAGTTTCTTGGAGTGATAACAAATTGGCGCCGTTGCCGGGGAGACGAAGTTTAAGTTCTGCTTTCCTGGGATATGACATAGATCTGATCTTTGATGATAGACAAAGGTTGGACACTAAATTGGTTGTAAT
>SNQJ01S0151485.1:12500-23069 GCA_010110895.2 Picea sitchensis
TGAATGGTGTCGGTCTCTTCCTAATGCAACTGTTATTTCTTTGACAGATTTCCATTCAACCTTCAATTCCTTTTGTAAAGAACTTTTTCCAGATGATCTTCTCTATCCTGAATGTTGTCATGAATTTCATTTATTGACTAAAGATTTGGATTATCATGAAGAGTACGTTCCTATAGAGAATACTCTTCAGTATCCAGAAATTGTTGATCCACATTATGATAGCCATGAGGACGCCCTTAACATTGTATCAGATTCATCTATTAAAGATGATTGTCATGATGATCAGATTGTTTCTTTCGAAATCTTTAAAGATGATGATCAGATTATTCCTTATGAAAACTTTCAATATGTTGAGCAGATTGATAAATCAGCAAGTAACAGTTTCAGATCTGCAATAAATGATGAAGGCAGCCTACAGTTTCAAGATTGGCAGAGACTGGAAATTTGCAGCAGACATGAAGAGGGTGAAGAAGAGTAGAAAGAATTAGATCAACAGTTTGTGATGCATGTTTCTCTGCTAGATGTTGAGCAATTATCTTTATATGGATTTCAAGATCCCATTACCACTTATATGGAGATGATTTGCAATGAGAAAATTTCAGTTTTTTCCATATTTAAGTTCGGGTGTTTGGATTGTAAGTATGATTTTAAAGATTATGTTTCACATGCTACAATCTGGATGTCTATGACTTTGCATAAAATTGGAATTCAATTACTTTCTTGGCTGCATTGGAAATTCAGTTTTACTTGATCAGATCGCTTTAACTGATTAGAAGTAGGAGTAGGCAAGAAAATAAGCTCCCCATACGAACAGTCAGATATTATTCAGTTGTTGATTTCGTGAATAAAAGAGACAGGCTACGGGCAGATTATAGGGAGGCTGCAGGTTTTTCATCAAAAGCTCTCGTTGATCGTTTTCTCCTTAGATTGTCTTCTAACCTGCACTTCAAAACATTGTTAGTATTGCCTAAGCGCACCAAGAAATATGCCAAACCCCAAGCCCAAATGTCAAGCACAATCAACACATAAACCATACAAAACCCAACTCCAATACCAAGCCCATTAGGTGTGGTTTTACATATCTTATATGGCAAGCTTTGACATATATGAAGGCCATGTGTTTTTCTATTACCATTGCATGTAGGATTATGAGTTTTAGTAAATTCAAAAATAAAAGGCAGACAACTTCTAGATGCCCGATTTTGCAGGCAGAGAATGTTTACGCAGCATATTTGGTGAAGTATAGATACGTTCTGGATATTCTGACAGGTAAAAGGAAAACAGGTTGCATAAAAGTGAGCCACGAATTAAGACATGAGTTTAGCTTCCAGTCAAGATTGAAATTCATTGTTCTGAGTAATAAAACGAAATGCCAAACTCCTCTAGGTTCAAAGCATTTCAACATTTCATCTCCATCTTGGAAAAACGATTCAGGGTTTAGTTGGCTACTTCTGATTTTATTCACCTACTGTGATTAATTGGTTGTGGTGTTGCAAATCCCTAAAACAGAATGAGGCTGTGATTGCATTAAAAGGGCTTCTTCAATCAGAAAGCGAACAACTATGTAGCATGTCAGCAGAGGTTTTCGTAAAGTTAACATGTCTTCTTGGTGGGTCACTGCTAAAATACAAATGATATATTGTTACAAATCAACTACTGTAATCATCAAGGTCGTGCATGTCCAGGGCAAGCATTCCGTTGAGATAACCGTCGACCAGGGCTCGACTCCCACTTGCGTCATTTACTTCCAGAACCAAAACCTCAGACAGGTCATTCTCAGAACTCAGTGGCAGCGGACGGTAAGGAGGAATGTAAATGGAAAAGGCTCAACTATTGTTTGGTAATGGTGTGAATCAGAGAGAATTGTTGACATAGATAGGATGGCTTGAATCCAGATGCCCGATTTTGCAGGCAGAAGATGTGTGCGCGACGGATTTGATGAAGTATAGATCCATTCTGATAGTTTGACAAATGGTGCTCTTCCTTTTTGTATATTCAGTTACAAGTCCGCATACAAACACCGAGTCCAGATGCCCGATTTTGCAGGTAGAAGATGTGCACACAGCGGATTTGATGAAGTACAGTTGCATTCTGGATAGTTTGACAGTCATAGATAAAATTGAAAGGGAATTGATATACAAAGTTCTTGCTGAAGCTTGTGGCCCGAGTCCTATGAGATGGTTCATTACACTTCTTGTTGTTATCTCTATTCTAATTCCTTACTCCACATATACATTTTTCGAAAGAAGGTTTTTCCCTTTGTATCATAGCCTTATTTCAATGATCAAGGCATGAAGGTGATTATGAAGATCCAGTGCTAAATAAGATTCCAGTGCATAGGATTCATGTCTATTTTATAGCAAGAGTTGAAGATAGTGTCGAGCACTTTAAGAACTTATTTGTGGAACAACCCAGATAATGAGCAAGCTTTCTCAAAGTGGGTGACTTTTGACAGAAGTTTGTTTGAAATAAAAGCACAAGAATCTGAGTTAATGTTTGATCATTTGCAAACAGAGATGAAAATCATGGGAGCCAAAACTTCATCAGTCCTCAGAGTGTGTTTGGAGGAATATGTTGGTGCCTTAAAAGAACAAAGTGAAAGTCATTTATCTCAAATTGAGTCTCAAAAGACTGACATCTACAAGCTTCAGGACCATTTGCGGAGACAATTCTAGGGAGTTGTAGGTCAGCTGCAAGTAACAGAGGCAGGAATGTGTAATGAAGTAGAAACTCAAGTTCATGAATCAGATATTTCTACATCATGTCAATTTGTAAATGAGAAAAACTAGTACCTTTAAAATCAATGAAGCAGAGGGTTTTAGATCAACGGGTTTATCATTAGTTGTTGAAGGTTTGCCAACACCAACAGTCTTGGGTTGAGTAATTCGATCTACACAACAGTTATTGACTCAGCAGGCTGGAGCTTCACTTGACCAACTTACCACATAGACGGAAGGTGAGGCAAGAGTAACTAAGGCATGGCACTTGATAATGTTGAGTAGGAAATGGCCTGTGTCACTACACCCACCATAATAATTCTAGTCAGATTGATAGTAAATTGGCTAGTGATTTTGACAATCTCACATTGGATAATCTTTATGAAGATGAAATGGTTAGGAAAACTGCATACAGTGGACAAGGAGGCTATGAAAATAATTAAGAAAAAGAGTATGTTCAATCTCGATCAATTTTCTTTTGCCACGGAGGACAGCAAGGATGCTCAAAATACGATGACAGTCATGAAATCTGCCAACAACAAACTTTGGAAAATAGCCAGATGATAAATTGTAAAGGATGAATGACTACATGCCCAATACTAAAGGCATAGGGTCTGCCAAGTTCTTGGAGACCTCGCAAGGAGGTCTCCATCCCAGTTGGAGCCAGATGTTAGCGATCAAAAATGCACTACCATTTTTGAAAGAATGATGCCTAATATTGTAGGGAATATTTGACTATATTCCCAGGCTCCAAATGCAGATTTGAAAGCACCATTGGAAATATTAGGATTTGTAGATGTTGATCGACTATTCAAGCATGCAAAATAGACTCTCCATGACTGAGAAATTTGATTTTTAAAAACATCTGCGCTTTCACCAGCTAACCTGTCTTGAATTTTTCTAGTTAGCTGGTGAAAGCTCCACCTTTCACCAGCTAAGGAGCGGATTTTTGGGTAAATTAGCTGGTGAAAGCCTATCACGGCCAGAATAATCAAATTTTTGCCCAGATCGGGATTTTTTGAGTTTGAATGGTTTGAAACCACTTCAAATGGATAGGTGTTGAATTATCAATTCTAATTCAAAGGCTAGTTTTGAGGGATAAGGTCAAAAAGAGGTTTTTCAACTACATTTGGCATCTTTTTCAAAGGCAAAATATCAAGGTTTTTGCACACTTCACCAAATTCGAATTTTATCTTTGGAGGAACAAATCAAATAGCCTTGGGAGGCTAAAACTGCACTTCATCAGCAATCTACTACTCTTAGATATGGATTGACCTCATCTTGAGGATCTCTTCCTAGTTTATTGTAAATATAGTTTACTTTCTATTTTTAGAATATCAGATCCATTGTTTTAGGATCTGAGAACTGTGATGTAAATCTATAAAGCTACAGACTTAAGACAGACACAGGGTTCAATTCTGGATACATTTTTGGCTATGTACTTTGACACTATCTTGCTATATGAATCACAGTTTTCTTTGGACATTATATATCAGTCTGTCCACATTTTCCACTACTCTATATTTAATTCTATTCAGTTCAGTTGTTCATAACTGTCATCTTTTGATATAGCTCATGGATATGAATTAGATCTTCTTTATATTCTTGTATAACCCTACAGATTTGTACTTGGTTATCTTGAATGTTTTTCTTCATACCTTGATTATTTACTATAACTGATATCTAGTTTCTCGAAGCACTGGTTTATTTAGAGGCATGACATGTTGTCTTTTTTCTAAGATTTCTCAGTTATCCCATTGTTCACAACACTTGATTATTAGTGATTTCTTAAGTTACCAAGCATCCTTAGCCTACAACCCTAAGGAGTTTCTTGGAGTGATAACAGAACATAGACTCTGAAATCTTTGAGATTTTTCACCAAAGCATAGGCTTGCTTTTCCATAATGTCATATTTGATCTCAGCATCCCTCAGTGCTCTACTAAAAAAGGAAATAGGTTTCTCCATCCCTTCATCATTTTTCTATAGTAGAACAACAGCTACTGTATCAAAAGAAGCAAAAGAAAAAATCAGAAAATCCTTGGAATAATCAGGAATGATAAGCACAGGTGCTTCAGTCAGTGCTTTTTTTATTTGGTTTAAGTATTCCCTGGGCTTAGCAGTTCACTTTACTTCATTCCTCTTCCTGATCATGACTGTGATATGCTTCACTAACTCAGCAAAATTTGAAACAAACCTCCTTAGGAAATTTATCTTTCCTAGGAAAGACTGAACTTCTTTCCTAGTCCTGGGAAGTGACATGGTTTTAATTGCCTCCACCCTACTGGGATCAATCCTCACCCCATATGTAGATACTATGTGTCCCAACAACTTCCCCTCCTTCATGGAAAACAAAGATTTTTTGGGATTGAGGGAGAGACCAAACCTCCTTCATTTTAAGAAGACCTTCCTCAGATGGCAGAAATGCTCTTTATTAGATCTGGAGAAAACAATGATTTCATCCAGGTAGATGACTACAAATTTATCATTTTCCCCAATGAAATCTATGTCCATGGCTCGTTGAAACGTTTATCCTACGTTCATCAGTCCAAAAGGAATTTTGGCATACATGAATGTCCCCCAAGGAGCGGTGAAGGTTGTTTTTTCTCTGTCCTCAGGTAGGACTTATATCTGATTGTAGCCGAAAAAACCATCAATCATAGATATCCTAGATGCACCTGTTACCCTCTACAATATGTGTTCCATCTTTGGTAAGGGTTAATTGTCCTTATTTGAGCTTCTATTCGGATTTCTGAAATCAACACAGAGTCTGATTTCTCCACTTTTCTTCCTCACTGGGACCAAATTGGCCACCCATTCAGAATATCTCAAAGGGACAATGATTTGGGCATCCACGACTTATTTACTTCTCTCTCCATGACAGGCGGTATCATAGGATTAATCTTTCTTAGCTTCTTCCTGAATAGCTTGGCCTCCTCTTTCAATGGGATCTTGTGCTCAATGACAGTTGTGTCATATGTCTTGAGGTCTTCATATGTCCAAGCGAACACATCAGAAAACTCCATCAATAATTCAGCATATCCAACCCTCTTCTCTCTTGTCAAGCTGCTTGACAATTTGACAATATTTGGTTCCTTCTCTGTGCCAATGTTGCACTCAGTTGCATCAGCATTATCATCTGATATTTTACCCTTTACTACCACATCATTGTTGCCAAATAATATTTCCAAAGGAACCAGTCCTTTGGGGATATGATTGCCAGGTAATTGGACAATATGATGATCAATGATCTTATTCATAAGAGCATCAACATGAGGGTCTTCTTCAGAAGCAGTCTTGATCAATATGTAGTGCATACAATTCTTCAACAGTCTCCAGGAACCTTTTGATTTCAATATCATCCTTAAAAACCTTCCAATGCTTGACATTGTCAAGAATGGAGGGCCTGTATTTTACTTCTACATCATACCTAAGCTTGGGTGGCAGGGGAATTTTGAAATTGCTTCCTAACATAGCCAAAGAACCAGCCATTGTATTCTCCTCTCTAGGAATGAATGAAATGTTGAAATCTAGGAAAAAGTTGTCTATTAAATCCCACACTTCATTCCTATAAGATCTGAGCCTCGGATTCTTGGTTTGGTAAAGATTTCTGACTTGTTTTACAACCAACTTGGCATCCCCAAAGACGGATATTTCTTTGATTCCCATGTCCTTTGTAGCCCTCAAACCCAAAACAAGAGCCTCATACTCTGTCACATTATTTGTAGCTTCAAACTCTAATTTGTATGACAGAGATATAGTTTCCTGAATAGGGGCAACAAAAACTATCCCAGCACCAACACCATCTCTAGAAGAAGCTCCATCAAAGAAAAATTTTCACACAGCTATAGTTGGAGGATGTGCTTCATGAAAATAAACTGGTTGCTTTCAGATTTTAAGGGGAGGATCAGGGGTGTTGGTGAGCTGCAACAAGATGGATCCCAAATCAGTGTCAAGGGCAAAGATGGGGTGATTGGTGAGATCTTCTTCATCGCTTAAAATGTAGGCCAGTTGAGCCTCTATGTACAATCTCCATGTTCCCCTCAAAAGACTAGAATGGTATCATATGTTAGGCCCATCTGTAAGGTTCCCCCAAGTCTTTGTATCCAAGATCTTGACAACAGCATGCCAAACTTGGGGGGAACATAATCTACCATAATGTCCATGACCACACTTTTCATGGGTAGTTGGAACAGAGTCACTACCATATCTTTGATGACCCCAAGACATTGTACCCTCCTTGAATCAAAGGGGTACAAATCATAATAGGATTTTGTGACTTCCAGCCCAAGTTCTTCCATGACAGTTTTGGGCATGAGGTTATGAGATGCTCCAGAATCCATCAGACAGTTATGCATCACCTTATCATGAATGTTCAGGGACATGTAGAAGGGAGGGGATGAATCATCTCTATCTTCTACCATAGGGCCTAGGATGATTTCTATCTTTTAATCTTGGAGATTCACTGAGTCTGTGGAATGGCAGGATGCCTCAGGCTGCAAAATCTTAGAGAGGGACCTTTTTAAATCTTCATGTTTGACTAGCTCTGAAATGGGCATAGGAATTCTGATTTTTTGAATTTCATGCTCAAATTTAAAGGAGGAAGGAGGCTTAGGAATTTCCCTCACCTCTATGACAGGGTCTTTGGCTATCGGCGAGAGATTTTGAGTTTTCTTTTCTTTGGCAGTGTTTGTTGCAGGCTTAGCAGGCTTTTCTATTATGGGAGGTTGATTAGGGATGTCAGACTTCCCTTCTTTCTTATTTGACCCGAGGTTATGTTTGCTAGGACTGTCGTCTTTGGCTTTCTCCCCCCTACTCAACTCATTTATTTGATTGTTCATGAGGGATTCTTCATATGCAGATTGAGTTAGGTGAGGGAAAGGAGAGGTGTCTTCAATACAATGAATTTTAGGGTCTATCTCTTCTCCTTCCCTTTCCTCATCAACAACAAGGTTGTTCTGAAAAGGAGCCTGTATTTTCTGCTCATTTCTATCTTCTTCTCTTTGCTCCCTTGGCATAATCTGGGGAACAATGTTGTTAGGCCTCCTGAAGTTGCCTCTATTGTCAATGTTTTGAGGATTTTTGTACGTCTATTTTCCCTCCATTTTCATTTTTTCCATCTCTGCAAACAGAGTCTTTACCATTTTTGCCAATTCATCCACTCGAGGGTAAGCTACAGAAGAAACAGAGGTTGAGGCCTCAGATCTTTTTCTTCCCTTGTCTCTGTCAGATTTACTCCATAGCCTTTCAACTGATAACACATTGGATTCTACTTCTAGGGGTGCATCTTGCATGTTAGCCAAGGAAGTAGCTCTTCTTTCTCTGAGCAGGAGGCAGAAATCGGGGTCAAAAGCACTAGCATAGGTGATTTTGGAAGAGGCTTCTGAGGGCTTTATCTCAGCAGGGATCTAATGTACATCTTATTGAATCTCTTTGAGAAGTCAGAGACAAACTCTCCTTCCACTTTCTTCAAGGACACAAACTCTGTCATGTAATACATAAAATCCTTTTTATACCCCCGCTGTCTCAAGAAGGCATTATCTAGAGCCTCAATCCCAACAATAGATCCAGGGGTCAGTCCCCTAAACCATTTCCTAACCTCACCATCAAGGCTCTGGACAAAGAATCTCATCGATACATATTCATTTTCAATATTTAGGTTGTCTGTATAACTGTAGAAGGCAGGAAGGTGCTCTTCAGTAGTTATGTCCTCTTCCCCAGTAAATTTAGGCATATATTTCAAGTAATCTCCAGCAGGGAGAGGATTCAATGGATGAAGTAGAACCAAAGGGGAATATCTAGCAGCTACTATGGCATCCATTCTATTTATAGGTGGGTTAACACCTTCCATAGGAGTATGAGGTGGAGGAGTACTAGGAGGAGAAGGGATTCAAACAGGGGAGAGTGGAACTGGGCTTGCAGGAGGAAAAGGGAACAGCAGAGGATCTGAAGAAAAGGCTACAGGGATAAAGGGAGCAGAGGTTGGTGTGGCTACAACAGCAGTAGTAGTAGGAGAAGGGATTGTAAAGCCTGGGGTAGGAAAGTCTTCTGAATTTCTGGGTCTAGACCAGGCTGCAACGTCAAGGGAAATAGGAGTGACAAAGCTCTCTCCTTCTAATCTAAGACAAGGATGAGAAAACTTAACATGAACACTTCCGAAGTTTAACAAACGAGAAACTCGAACTAGAGGTCTGATAGGAAAATGAGAAGCATATATTGGAGTTTCTAACAGAGGGTAATGAGAACTATCAGAAATACCTGGTTTAGCAGCAGAAGCTCCTTCTTTGAGGGACTTTCCCTTTCTAATAAGCTTCTCTGGATCTGCTTCAGGTATTGTCAAGGGAAACTAAGGGGTAGACATCGTATGCTTGCCTCTGGAAGCCACAACTGAAGTAGCAGGTTTTCCACAATGGAGTCATCATAATGGAGTCGCTAGGTGCACAGTAGCAATCTTATAGGACTCTGATACCTGATGCACCTTCAAAATCAGAAGCTCAATGTCATTCAATCCCGGGGAAATTCTTCAACCTTGTCCCCGGAAACAACGCCAAAAATGTTAGCACCAGAAGTCACTCCTGGATTGTGGAAAGAGTAAGCCTGATGGAGAGGTATCACAGGAAACTAATTAAAACTAGTGCAAATATTGCAATGATCGACCATTCATCATCCGACAACATCACAACCCTCAACTGGATCCTACAATTCTGAGTGTCTTAATACAGAGTTTACAGAGAGATGGAAAGAAGTTGACTTTCATTAAACAGGAAGTCTCAAATGCTAATACACAACCAGGAAAACTAGTGCTTCATCAACACTTTATAATGTGGGAGCCTAGCTCAACTATCGATCCTTACAAAATGGCAAAAATGCCTACATATTCTCATAACTGGCTCTGATTTTCTGAAAAGTGATCATGTCATGCATTCAAGTCTTTACGTTGATGATCTTCTCTATCAGGTTGCGCATGCAGATGTTGGTCAGACTGCCCATGTAGTCTTCTGTCGGGCGCGATCTCTGTCAGAGTGGGATGACAATCTGCCTCTGTGCTTTGTTCTTTTCTGAGCTTCTATTTAAGGAAGGAGACGATGTCTCACCCACCTTCATTATTTGCATTAACTTCTACCTCAAGAACAGAGAGGCCCAAGTCAACTCTGCTCCTGCACGTCGTGGCGTCTTTCCCTTGGTTGCTGCTGCTTTGTTGGACTGCTACGAGGGGACCCAGTCAGTGGACGTAGACAAAACTCTTGGTGGGGCCGATGGCACCAACATCGTGAATGTGAGACGAGGGGCACCCATGTGGACAAGCGAGACAGATGGAGGATGACATGGAAAGTGCGGGTGGCAGAAGGTGTGCGCATTGCATTGGGACATATTAGAGGTGGAGTGGCATGGGGCAACGATGCTTAGGTGGAGGTGAGTAGTAGAACACTAGGTAGGAGGTGATAGTCAGGAGTGATAAGGAGACATGGTTCAAAGGTGAGTGGAGGACAGGTGTACCACGATGAGGTGAGTAGGGAGAGAAGGCGATGTGATGGGCAGAGGAGGGAGATGCAGTGGAGGATAGATGGCAATGGAAGGTGTTGGCTTTCGGAAGTCACTCCTGGATTGCTAGCAGGAGCAGATCCCAAAGCCCATCAGAGTTAATGTCACGGTTTGTTTTAAAGGGTGATCAAATGGAAGGAAACTCAAAAAAGCCTCGTATCAACTCAAAAAACCAGACCAGGCATGCATGAAAGAGTGAGGTCCTGATAAACTTCAAACAATGAGTTGTAGCAAAGGTGAAAAGGTGGAAGATTTACGCAAGAAGAGCGCAATGATCTATTACAGACATCAGGTATGCAACAGATTAAAGAA
>SNQJ01S0151486.1:0-21684 GCA_010110895.2 Picea sitchensis
GCACATGATATTTTATATGATTTAGTTCTTCCTTTATTTTACAGTGAGATGATAGTGGATAGAAAAACTCAAGTTTATCTTTGGCCAAAGTTGTTTCCTGAATATTTTTCGTTTGTTGTTTTGATTTTGTGTACTTATGATTTTGAATCCCATTAATAAAATTTGATTTGGTTTGTTGTGTGTTTTTTGTTTTATTTGATTGCTTTGAATGAGTTTCCTTCTTATCTGTCTTTTTGAATCAATATATTTCTGATCAAAGAACTATTGTAGAAGGAAGCATTTATTTTAAGACTTTTGTTTTTCAAGAGAATTGAAATAGTTCAAAGAGGTCCTCATATTAAGATATAGCTCAAACAATTGATTTTTAAGTCAATTGTCACTCTCATTTTGTCCTCAAATTATCTTTTCTAGAGTATTACACCAGAGATATGGTTTAAATCTTTGAGAATTACGATGATCTTTAAACTTTTTACAGCGTCCTTATTCTTAAGGAATCACTTTTAAGTGCTTCCCCATTCTCTAGATGATTTCTTAAAGGAAATCTAAAATCTCTAAACCATGATAAAACTTCCAGTTTTGAAAGCAAATAAATAACATGGTCAACTATTCACCTATATTGCAATTAACCTCCAATATCACCTTGCTCTCTTTGTCATCAAGAAATCTATAATTGTATTACTATTTAAAAGTGGCATAAGAGAGTTGAAATCACTTTTGTGTGGGAAGTGTGTGTAAACCCATCGGGGTACTGAACAGGCTCGCTGGCAGCGGGTAAATACACATGATACCAAGACAACTTAGTCAGGGTACTGAACAGGCCTGCTGGCAACGAAGCAATGTCGGGTCGAGAGGTAGTAGGTATATGTTTTTAAATTAGCTTTTATGGAAGTATACATCATGTGGATACAACTATTTGATGGGATTAAAGCATTTGAGTGGGTTAAATGACATCCATGTCGAGGCTATGGATGCCTGCTGGCAGCAGTGGCTCTATCAATGACATTGAAGTTATTTTATAAACATTGTGACTCTTTGATTAAGACATTATTTCAGATTATAATCCCCTACAAAGAAAATTCTATTGTCTCGTTATAACATTGAGCTTATCCTAATACCATATGGTCTCAGAGTGAATTTATTTCAGGGAGTTTAAATCATTTTATCAGTCTTATTATTTTCTTCCTAAGATGAAATATTACCAAATCAGAGATAACTGCTTCACCCAATAAGTCGCCATTTGTTGGGCCCCAACAAGTCCCCTTATATTTTTACAAAATTTAAAGGGTCCCTATTAAAATCTTGATAATTAAAATGAGCCACTGAATCAACCTTTTCAAATAGTTCTATGCCTTGTCTTGCTTTGAGTCAAACTTAAGACATTCACTATAGTATGAAACATTCATTACAAGAGTATATGTCAAAAGTTAGAAACAAATATAAAAATCTCAATTTAAACAAAAAACCTTAATTTGTATTAAATGTTTACTTTCGTTTAAATTATGATTATGTGTTAATTATTTTGCTCATTAGCAAATTTGACTATTTTGAATAATAATTCATCAAATAATATCTTGGTTGGTATCTCATTTTCATGAAATCATTTGGTGATGTTAATTAATTTAATTATTTTTTCATTTTACATCTCATTTCAAAATAATAATAACCAAAGAATTATCTATCATTTGTTCAATTTTGTAAAAAACTAAAATTAATATTTTGTCTCCATTAAATTGAAGCTTCTAAATCATATTTGAAAACAAATTCTAAATAATGTTTGTTTATAAGTTATAGTTAGTTTAATGTAACATCCCGCTCTGGCGCACTGAGACCACTTATTCTTTGAGGACACTTGCTCGCAAGTGATCTGGACCCCTTTTTGTATGAGTGTCACGGATATACATGTTAGACCTATGATATATGATTGCCAGTGTGATTATGAGATGATATGATGTGTTACTATTCATGTAGGCAGGTGCTATTATTTCGGTTTATTGAGTGTCTGGGTTTGTGACCTTGAGGATCTTGAGGCATCGGTATACCCATGGACTGGGGTTGAGTCTGGGAGTGTGCTTTGGGTTGATTTGTTTGTTATGATGTTGGTTGATTTGATGATTTGATGGCGACATTGGACATGATTTTTGGTGGTCTGGTGATAGCTAGACTTGACTCACATATGGGTAAAGGGGCCACACACAGTGCGGAGAGGTTGAGGGAGAGGGGTGGGCAGCAGCCCTGCCACAGCTTACTATCACTCTCGTTGTGGTCTGAACTATAGTTTAACGACTACTTATTTTGAGAAGACCCACGATGTCGTAAGAGTCGACTGTGACGATCGCTCACGATGATTCTAAAGTAATAAAGTGGGGGGCCTTATTCCTTAGAGCCCATAGTCTCCCAGCTCACCTGGCGGATTGTTGACTCCGGGGGTTATAGAGTCCTACCAATCAGTTCAGTCGGCGAATGGCACCCTTGAGCCGCGTGGTGCATCACGAGACGCGTCGCCTGATGAAATTCTAAGTGGTGGCACCCTTGAAAACTGCGTAGTGCGACTGAAGAACCTTGTCGCGATAAAGGTAGTTGTTGGAGTCATTCATTATCCCTAAGTCTTCAGAACCTGAATAAAACTTTAAGCTTACCCTAATAGATTATTAAAATTCACAGCTTAAGTCTAAACCCTAAAATACAAGACCTTCTAGAGCCAGAGTTAGGAGAAGAGAAATAAAACTTAGAATACATCAGCCCTTCATGTCCAGATTAATACTGTAATAAAGCCCGACCTCCATGCAGGATCTCCCAGTTGCCCATCTTCCATATTCGTCCTAGTCCACTTCTGCGCCTTCCCTCCTTGTAAATCCTCCTTATTCTTTGGTAAAATAATTACCTTCCCTATACTGGTTCGCCTTAAAGCTCAAATCTCCCTTTGATTCTGAAAATATAAATACATTAATGATCAATAAATTAATATATCCAGGTATATTTAAAAAAAAGGGGAAGGGAGATGGAAATTACAAATAAGGTATATTCATATATGTACAACTATAAATAATGGGTTTAAGCATGGGAAGGGGGAAATAAAAATTTTAAATAAATAAACTAATAAAATGAAAATGGGGAAAAATAAATAAATAAATAATAAAGAAGGTGGTGTAAAATAAATAAATAATCAATTAAATATAGTAGTACATGCCTTTTATTTTAAAAATAAAAATAAAAATCAAAATAAAAAAAAAAAAAAAAAAAAAAAAAAAAAAAAAAAAAAAGAAAAGATAAAGGGGAAAAAGAGGGGGAAACCCTAATGAAGGAGAATTAGGGTTTGAGGGTTAAAGGGATGGGGAAGGAAAAGAAGGCTTTTTTTCTTTGGGTAGGCCAGGGAGCTATTCTTGCGAGGGGAGAGGAGGCCGGTGGTTCTTGGTAGGAGTTAGGAATCCTCGATGCATTGAGGAAATTGCTTCGATAACTGAAGGCCAGTGAGGCTAGAGACTTTACAGTTTGTGTGTAGCCCCTTCTAGGCTCGAGTGAGGGGAAGAAGAGAGTACCCTAGCGTTTGTTTGGGAGGAATGCCAGGTGAGCTCTTAGGAATTATGGCAGGAAGCTGACTTGGAGTTGAGCTGGGGAGCAAGGGAATCATTCTGGAAGCGAATAAGGCAGTATGGGCTTTTGTCTTGGTAGAATAGGATGCTTTATGATTTATTTGGTATTAAGACATGGGATGTAAATGGATTAGGGGCCTTTTATTTATTTACACCGCAAATGAAATAAATTATGTTCTCATGTATTTTCCTTACTTGCATGTATCAGATGGGTTTTATATGTATTGCTTTCTATTTCAGCGTAGACGTAATAAAATTAGTATCAATGGAGACTCGAGGTCTCTGAATGTAATAATGATCAGTTATTTATCCCATCATTTTGGTCATATAATGTTTCTACGTTTGTGAATCAGTTATTTATCCCAACATTTTGGTCATATAATGGATTGCATTTTGTAAGAAATTTACTGCGTTGGGTAAATTTTCCCTATTGAATCTGTGAGACTTCCCTGCTTTCGGGGGTTAAACTTCCTAACGGTGCTATTATGACATTTCTGGAAACCCTTGACTTTGTTTGTTGTTTTCCGATTGTAGGGCGACCGCGTTGTCATCAACTGTTGGGTAAAGTGTTTACAACTGAGTTTGTTTTCTTTGATGTGGGTGCTTCCATCTGAGGATGGGACGATTTAGATTAGCGAACATTCCAACGATAAACCGAGCTATCTTACCCTCCAAAGAACCAGCCACAGGCCTATTTGGAAGCGTACTCCTGCTGGGCGAGATTACTGTTTGCGGCGTGTTTTACCAGGCGGGATAGGCAATTAAAGGGATTGCCAATTGAATTAATTTATATATATTATTATGATAAGAAGGTCAATGTTTAGAGAGATTACCGAATATTTATTTCTTTTCATTACTGCGATGTCATAAATTTAAAAGGAATGCCTTATTGGATTCGTTGATACTGTATTGACTTAATGGACTAATTAAATTAGCGTAATAAGGTAACTTACCATACTCGTAAAGGTACAGCTTATAACTTATACAGTGAGGGAAAATAAATGTTTCGAGACTCCTATTCCAGTTCGCAGCTCCATTATTATAATAATAAATGTTTTATAAATTAAAGAATGGTATAAGAATGGTTTTAGTCATAGTGCAATTTAAATTTTAGTAGTATGAAATGTTTCAAAAATTTGCAAGAGTTGTTTAATTATAGTGTGTCGATTAAATTTTAGCATGATAAGGTAGACAAGGCGAGCGACCTGAATGGATCGGCACTGGCCCACTGTCATCTCTGCACGATCCTTGACTGGAAGCGTGTTTAAATGATTAACCCTGTGGTGAACAACTTTTTACAGCCCGATGGAGTAGCCTGGCGTCCCTCCCTCCTTGAACGCTGACCTGTAATGAACCATGGCCACCAGAATCTTAGAACTAGGAACCCGATTAAATGCTGTCCTCCAATCAGTTTTAAATTCAACGCTGCGTCTTTAATTCGTGTGCTTCAATTTAACTCCAGTTTTGTGGTTCTTGGCGTGTGTGGAAGCATCATTTAGGTCGAATGATTCCATTCTTGTTTTGCATTAATAGCGATTCTTAGTCTTCGTCTGTTGTCCACTAATATTTGGTTGCCTTCCTCCATTAATTGTTTATTCATCAATGCATTAATTTCACTAATAATTGTTGTCTTGCTTCCTTGACTACCTGTTGTCTTCCTTATGCCATAGCGTGATATCTTTACCAGATTTTAATTGATCCTTCCGCATTGTTGTTCAATGATAGCTTTAGGTTAAATTAATAATGGCTTGAGCGAGGTCAATATGGCCGGAAGTTATTGCGTTTTGTTTTTATAAAAAGCAGCACCGCCCGCCCTCCCTTTTTACTTGGTTGATTGTTATAAATTCCCTTGGAGTCATTAACCCTAATTTCCTCCTTATTTCGAATAATTGAGGCATGAACCCATTTAATTTGAATGCAATTGCAATATCTTTGTGTAAATGATTATCGACATGGTCAGGCGCGATATAAATAATGGCCTTTATTATAATATGGGTTCCATATTAATCTTTATCTGGGTTCAGCCCATATATTCATAATAAGCATTCATTGATTAATCGTTTTAGGGTTTTTTCGTTTTATGCATATAGGTCAATCTTGTTTAATATGGGTTAAAGCCGCAGTGTTTTCTTAATGACAATGATGATGCTCGTTATGTGGCATTGATGAGTATTAGATTACATGCTATTGTGATATTACAAGGAGAATGTCATTGTGGTAGAATTACAATGTATGGAGAATTAGTTTAATGCGATAGTACTATCATTAATTGAATGCAAATGAGATAGAGCGGCGATGATAATGAAGGGTTTAATTGCGAGGATTAGATGTGTTGAATATCAATTTTGTTTCCTTTGCGTAACTGCATTATCAATAGTGCGTAATTACAATGGTAATTCGAAGGGTTTATTTACATATTGCCGTTTATTGAAATTACCGAGTTAAATCACGTTGAATATCAATAATGTTTGCCCTTGATTAACTGCATTATTAATGATTGTGTAATTGCAATGGTAATTCATGTTTATTTGCATAATTATCATTAATAACTGTGTAATTGCAATGATAATTCAGGTTTATTTTGCATAATTATTGTTTGTTAAATTCTTGAAGTTAGATGCGATAAATATCAATATTGTTTGCCTTTGAAGCCGCTGCATTATCAATAATTAGCGTAATTACAATGGGAATTAGGGTTTTAATTTGCAATATTGTTGGCGTTAAGTTACAGTGTTGATGAGTAATAATTAAATGCGGGATATCATAGAATTGAATGTTAATGTGGGCGATGTCGGAAGGAGTAATGGTTATTTGCCATAGAATAATAATAATGGAAACTTCATGTTGATAAGTCTGATGATTAGTAATTGTTACTCATGGTGTGGTTGCGCGATATTCTTGTGTTTAATGGAAGAGTCGATAGTCGAAGTGCCGAACTAAGTAGGGGTTTACTTGCCATATTCATATTGGTGATGAACGGTTAAAGTTAGTCGTTCATTGGTAACATAAATTTTATTAGTTGAGATGATTAATGTGGATTGAATTGAGATGTTGTGATAAATGTTCAAGTGCAATGTTAATAGGGATGCATGGGTTGCGAGTTTAATTATGTTAGCTGAATGCTAGAGACGATGTTTAATATACTAATGATTAGGTCGCAATGTTATTGTTGTCTTAATTGAGATGTAGAAGATGATGTTGGATGGTCGTTCTACTGATGTTAAATGAAATACTTGATAAGCGTGGATTAAGTCTGTATGGAGTGCTCACTTGCTGTCCACGATTTATTAGTGCTTGGTGGTATTGTGTTTAAGTAGCATGTTGGTCGGTGAGATATGGTCTTCCCACTTAGCCAGTTTAGTGTTTTTGTCGTGGTATGTCAGGGAAGGGATGCAGATGTAGATATCGAGTCTCGAGAACATTTTAAAGAGCATAGTTCCACTCTTGCGACACATTGGCCATTATGATTAGTCTCGAGTACATTTAGAGCCGCAGTTCCACTCTGCTTGTCACCGGTTATTCATGCAGTAAGCCATCTTGTGCTTAACCACAGTATACTGTCTGCCTATAGCCTTTGTTGTCCGCCTCCTGTTTGGGGCATTGCTTCTTGTCGTTGTGATGCCATGTCAGGTCGTCTTGATTGTGTCCGTCTTACTTGCGTCCTGTTGGTTCAAGGTTGACATAGAGTATAGGGGGATGTTTCTTCTACACCTGCAGCACCTTTGTCACAAAAAATTTCCACCAGTTGGTAGTAGAATTTTTCTTGGCGGAGAAGCGTTATATGGTATCGGTAGAGTTCGTACGCTTGACTTGGGGTTCATTGCGGCTTTCGTTGATATGAATAGGTTTTTATTTTATATATATCGCGACTGATTGAGTTGATTGTGTCAAAGCAGGTAATCATGGTAAGAGGGCCTTGAGGCTGACAGCCAGAGTCTTGGGGGGAGGAGGTGAGAGCGCCTCGGCGGCATCCACACGAGGAGTCCTAACCCAGGGAGGCGAAACAAGTTCGAGGGGAACATATATCGGTGTGGTGATATTTGTGGGTGTAGTGAGTCCCTTTCAGTGGATGTCAGAGGCTCTGATTAAGCGTTTGGAGGCAGAAGGCAAGGCAGTATGGCACCCGAGTCTACTTGGCGCCTGCCGGCAGATCAGTAACATTCACCATGAACTTCGAGGTAAATTTCCAGAGTTGCTGAATTTACTCCCCAGGGCAGTCACGATCGTAGAGAGCATGGTTGGAGAATATGGCGATGTGCCGCGCCAGCGATGCCCTCAACATGAAGGAGTCCATATGGCGGTCTTTCAAGCTGAGGGCTTATGGTGGAAGGCAGCTCTGCCGCGGTGAACATGGCAGGTGGAAAGATGTGAATGCCCAGGAGTTGTTAGAGAGCGGTTAGAGGTACCTTTCGGCGGATTCATTGTGATGAGCTCAAGTTCAGCAGCCCTTCTGACGAGGGAGGGTAAATGCAGTGCCGATGCGAGGCACGTTTCATGGGCACTTTCGGTGTACTCACGCACCTTAACGCAGCGAGGAGAAGCTCAAGGTCCAGCGAGGTTTGTGTTTGGCCTTATGGCCGGTTACGTGCAAGGTTAGTCTTGATACCTCAAACCTTGCGAAGAAGCGCGGTCAAAGGCCCCTCATAGGAGAGCTTATCGGTAAGTGAGACTAGGACTCAATGAGACCTGAGGCCGGATTCGCCAGAGGCCTTGCGCGACGTGGAGCACCGGCGGGGTACAGCGGGACATGCGTGGCTTCGAGGAGAGATCCCGTTCACGGCACCCGGGCGGCCCCAGCCAGCCTCGGCCCGGCCGGACACCTTACTCGAGGACCCCGGCTGTGGCGTCGCCCTTGTGGCCGGTTTAGACGTTATTGTGAGCGGACTAGGATTCGGTACAGTGTGAGTCCTCTTCGCCGGCACCCGGGGACTCATGGGCCAAAGAAGGGGTCTTGGGCGTGGGGGGCCTTACCAGTGTATCTGTGGAGGGCGAGGCGTCCGGATCCAGTGGGACCCCTTCTTATGGAGATGGGGCAGGCCCTTCCAGTTCATCACGTGGTGAATATTGCCAGTGACTTACCAGGTCGGCTGATAGCAAGGCGGCGAATTACTATAAGCTGACCAGGACCCTTAGTGTTTTGATAGACCACAGACTCACCGAGAGTTTCATTTTACATTTGCCAGCTAAAAGATTAAGGTAAAGCGATTGAACAAGATAAGTTTAACCCCGTGAGATATTACGGAGCCAAGCAATGAGTTGGAGGAAAGGTTGAGCTGCGTATAACACAGGAGAGTTGTCGCAGTTCAACTTATGCGATGCGATCTGAGGTCTTATGGCGTCGTGATGCGGTATGGATTGGTTGCCAGGCAGCATGGCGATTCTCAATTGTAAAATAGCGGTTGAGCTTGGTGGATGATGAAGGACAAAGAAGTGTCATTGTAGGAAAAAAACAAGGAGTATCCCTGAGGTTCACCTCTTCCTTGATTCTGAAGAAGAAGTATCGCAAAGGGGTAAAGCTATACAATCCCTCGCTAAGCGAAAGGGAGTAGCGAAGGTCCCAAGAACACCCGTGGTGAAGAAGGTTCTGGGGCGTTTTTGGAGGAGTTTCCTGGGATGTCGTTGGAAAGGGAGCTGGAGTTTACCATAGACTGGCGGAACCGAACCGTGTAAGAACGCCTTTTCGGATGTCGACCCTGGAGTTGCGAGAGTTGAAAATGCGGTGAAGGCTGTTGGACACGTTGTCGCCCTAGTGTCCTCGCAAATTAGAGATTGCTCCGGGTTATTTCATTCCTTAAGAAGGATGGATGCGTGGAGGCTTTGCATTTCTGATCAAGCGGAGTGAGCTACGATCAGAATCATTATCCATACCGAAATTGACGATCTATTGAAGAACAGCGGTGTTCTCAAGATCGATTTGTGATCAGGATATCACGATTCTGGATCAAGGAGGATGACATCCCTAGAAATACCTTTAAGGCTTCGATATTTGGACATTACGAGTTTATTGTTTTGCCTTTGGGACAAGCGCCCGAGGGTATTCCTTGGGATAAATTCGATAATTATTCATTAATGATAATGTCGATATCATATCGTCAATCATATAAAGAATGGCGGTGCCAGCGAAGCGTCAGCGAAGTGCGTAGTTTTATGGGTTTAATAGGATACTATAGCGGTTTTATGAGGTTTCGAAGATAGCAAATCGATCACGGAGTGCGAGAAAAGAAAAACAAGAAGTTTGTTTGGAGCTGAATGCCTTGAAGCATTTAGGAGGAGCTTAAAAAAGTATTGACAACGTAGATACTAAGGTCCCACGACATGGTATAAACTTCTTGGTATACGCCGTCATCAAGGAAAGTTTAAATTAGGTCTTGAAGTGCAAGGCGAGCAGTGATTAGATACATTTTGAAACTAAGAAGGCATGAAATTTACACGACATACGATTTGGAGTTATTAGCCATTGTATTTGCGCGGGTTTGGAAACACTACCTTATTGGACGAAAATTTGAATTAAAAAGTGATCATTGTGCCGACAGCACATTTTTACACAAAGCGACACGAATGCATGACAGCGGCGTTGGTCGGAATTAATTAGCGAATACGATTTGAGATTACTTGCCAAAGGGGAGCGATTGAGCCAGAAGTGGCGGATTACTGCCTTGAGTGGAGGCCAGCATCTTTACTGATGTTACCACTTGAGACAAATCTCATTGAAGATTCTCACTACAGTGGTGATAGATAAGGTACCACCAGTCAAGGATTTATAGGACAAAACACCATGATAGATTTTACCGCGTTATGAGGGATATTCACTTGATAGCGGCGGGTTATTGAGGCTTAGAAATTGATTCGTCTGTAAGCAGCAGTTAGGATAGTGATCTGGTAGGGCTCATAGGCCGTTTACATGGCTCACAGGAGTTCACGAAGATGAGAAGCGGACCTCAAATATTATTCTTTGAAGGAATGGTAGACATAGTCAAACTAGTGGCTAGATGCCTCGAGTGTCGATGGGTAAAGAGGCGAGAACATAGACACCCTGTGGGATTACTTCAACCACATGCCATTAGAATCAAAATGGGAGGTTACTCGATGGACTTTATTGTTGGATTGCCAGCGGCGGAGACATGGCTTCGATTTTGTAGTAGTAGTAGACACTCGGACGAAAAGTGCTCACCTTATTCATGTGCATATGATGTACGAGGCACCTGACATAGATATAGTTTTCATGAATTGGGAATGGTAGAAGTGCATGGCGTGCACAAAAGATTATGTCCGTCGAGGAGCGGTGTTTACTGGACGTTTTTGGCCGAGTTTCCAAGAGGCCTTAGGAACTCAAACAACAGTGCTGCCATTATCACCGGAGGCGGACGGACGAGCGTATAAATGAAACCTTGGAAGACATGTTTCACATGTATGTGATGGATGAACAAAAGCGTTGGGAGGAATTCTGCCTCTGGTAGAATTGCTTCTTGGTATCAAAGCACCATTAAGGTGGCGGCTTTTGAGTTTCTTTACGGATGATTGTGTCGGACGCCATTGAGTTAGGATCGGCTTGAGGATAGGTCTGGTGGGACGAGGCGTCCAAGAAATGGAAGCGGTCACAATCCATAAAGACGAAAGGATTAAAAATTAAGTCGTGAAGAGTTATCGTCGCGCAGGAGTCGGCCAGCTTCTGAATTCGGCCGTCAAGTCTTCTTGGGTTAAATCGCATAAGAGTCAGATCAAGTTTGGAAAGGAGCTAAACTCTCTCCCCAGGTTCCTTAGGACCTTTTCAGTTAATGTGGAGGGGAACGTGGCCTATCGACTAACCTTACCTTATTCTTTGGTATGCCGTTTTTCACATGTTTGTTTTGAGACATTATATTGATGATCCTACACATGTGATTGACTGAGTTCCTTGCAGGTATCAGTTGAGGGAGCGCTCATGGTTGATACAGTCCGTATATTAGATCATCCGTTAAATGATTCTGACGTGAGCAGTGGTGATCAAGGTCGATGGAACGATTATAGTCCACACACTCGGACACGGGAGAACCTTGATGATATCTCGTCAGCATTTTCCATTTTGTTTGATGTATAGACCTATAATCTTGTGACCTTTATTTTTCATTATCTTTGGGAAACTTGGGTTGGTTAGACCAAGGTGGTGTATGTAACATCCTTCTGGCTGCTGAGACCACTTATTCTTGAGAACACTTGCCATAAGTGATGGACCATAATTAGACCTAAGTATATGATTATGATGTGATTGACAAATGATATGATGTATTACCATTCATGTAGGCGGGTCTTTATTGACTCGGTTTGGGTATGCGGGAGTTTGTGACCTTGAGGATCGCGGAGGCATCAGTAGACCTGGACTCGGGGTGAGTCAAGGAGTGTGCTTTTAGGTTGATTGTTTGTTATGATGTTGATTTGATTTGATGATTTGATGGCGACATTATGACATGATTATTGGTGATGCGGTGATGGCTTAGCGGAGCTTGACTCACATATGGAGTAAAGGGGCCACACCATGATTAGAGGTTGAGGGAGGGTGGATGACCCCATTACCATAGCGCATAGCACTTCCGTAGTGGCTCGATCGTAGGTTAGCGATTACCCTGGTTCGGAGGACTACACGATGCCATGGTAGGCTGCGGCGATCATCCACGTTATTCTAAGGGGCGCGTAATAAGCCGGGGGCCTTATTCCTTCGACCCCTTAGTCTCCCACAAGAATCACCTAGCGGAGTTTTGACTCCAAGGGTCAAACAAAATTCCAAAACAAGTCAAATGTGAGTGGCACCCTTGGAGCCACGTCGGTGCATCTGAAGAACACGTCGCTGTCACGTCTAGAGAAATGAGTGGCACCCTTAGGCATGCAGTAGTCGCGACACGAAGAGCTCATGTGCAGCGATAAAGGTGGTTGTTGGAGTCATCCCAATCATCCCTAAGTCTTCAACACAGATAAAGGCTTTAAGCTTACCCTAAGCCGTTAATGGAGTCTAGCTTTGAATCTAAACCCTAAGCCTATGACCTTCTAGAAACTGGGGGGGTATTTTAGTGTGGCCTTAACAATAGAAAATTCAAAAAAAAGGAGAGAGAAAACAAAACTCAGATAGCCAGCCCTTCCTTAATCAGGTGTGCGCTTGTAAAGACTCCATGCTTGGGATCTCGATTGCCCATCTTCCATATTCGTCTAGTCCGCTGCCAGCATGCATCATCCCACTCCTGGTAATCCTCCTTATTCTTTTGGTAAAACAATTACCTTCCTATCTTTGGTTGCCTTGGCTCCAAAACCCCCTTTGATCCCGAAATATAAATACATTAATGATGATAATTAATATATGCAATTATATTTAATGAAACAAAGGGGAAGGGAGATTAATACAAATAAGTATATTCGTATATGTACAACTATAAACCAAAAGGTTAAGCTTGGGAAAAGGGAAAAAAAGAATTTAAATAAATAGAAGCTAATAAAATGAAAATGGAAAGAAATAAATAAAATAAATAATAAAGGTGGTTAAATGATAAATAATCAATTCAAATAAATGGTACATACCTTTTATTTTAAAATAAAATCAAAATGGATATTACAAGCAGATTAAACTGAGTTGGAGAAAGTCAAAGGGAAAAGGGGAAAACCTAATGGGGGAGATTGGGGTTTGAGGGTTAAAGGGATGGGAAGGAAAAGAAGGGATTTTTTTCTTTGGATGGTGAGGGCTGGGAGGAGAGTGACTAGTTCTTGGTAGGAGTTAAGGAATCCCTCGATGCGATGAGGGGTGCTTCGACCTTTGGTGAGACTAGGACACTACGGTTGTGTGTGGCCCCTTTGCAAACCGGTGAGGGGAAGAAGAGTACCCCTAGCGTTTGGGTGGGAAGTGGAGTGAGCTCTTAGAGGTCAGCAAGTAGGAAGCTTAGATGGAGGCGACTTGAGTTGAATTAGGCGGGGGCGAGGAATCGTTCTTGAGGAAGGCGAATAAGGTATAGCAGTATGGGCTTTTGTCTTGGTAGAATAGGATGCTTTTCGAATTATTGGTATTAAGACATGGGATGTAAATGGATTAGGGGCTGTTTATTTATTTACTATGCAAATGAAATAAATTATGTTCTCAATGTATTTTCCTTGCACGTATCAGATGGGTTTTATATGTATTGCTTTCTATTTATGTGCAGACGTAATAAAATCTGTATCAATGGAGACTCCATGTCTCTTGAATGTAATAAGATGGAGTTATTTATCTGACATTTTGGTCATATAATGTTTAACGTTGAGAATCGGTTATTTTATCGGCATTTTTGGTCCTTATATGGATTGCATTTTGTAGAAATTTACTACTGCGTTGGGTAAATTTTCCCTCTTTTGAGATCTGCAGGGGCTTCCACAACATTTCGAGGGGTTAAACTTCTGATTGCTATTATGAGCATTTCCTGGCTGGAAACCATGACTTTGTTTGTTGTTCGATTGTAGAGAACCTGACGATGCTACGTTATCATCCTTGTTAGGTAAGAGCGTGTTACAACTGGGGTTGTTTTTTCTTTATTTGATGTGGGTTCTTCCACCTGTGGATGGGGCGATTTATATTAGCGAACATTCCAGCGATAAACCAAGCTATCTTACCCTTCAAAGAACCATCCACAGGCCTATTTGGAAGCGTACTCTATTTGGTGAGATTCATTTCAGTGTTTACCAGTGGGATAAAATAAAAGGGATTATAATTAGATTAATTTATATTATATTATTATGATAAGAAGGTCAATGTTTAGAGAGATTACCAAATATTTATTTCTTTTCATTACTGCGATGTCAAAAATTTTAAAGGAATGCCTTATTGGATTCGTTGATACTGTATTGACTTAATGGATTAATTAAATTAGCGTAATAAGGTAACTTACAATACTTGTAAAGGTATAACTTATAACTTATCTCTGATGAAAATAAATGTTAATGAGACTCCATATTCCAGTTACGCTCCATTATTATAATATTAAATGTTTTATAAATTAAAGAATGGTATAAGAATGGTTTTAGTCATAGTGCAATTTAAATTTTAGTAGTGTGAAATGTTTCAAAAATTTGCAAGAGTTGTTTAATTATAGTGTGTCGATTAAATTTTAGCATAATAAGGTAGACAAGGCTACTTTCGAATGGATCGGTCCTGACTGTATCTACCCACGATCCTTATTTGTGACGTGTTTAATAATAATTAACCACAGTGAAACATTTTCTGACGATGGGTAGCGAGGAGCCCTCCCTCCTTAATGACTGTAATGAACCAGCCACTGAATCTTAGAGTTAGGGGCGATGAAATGCTACACTTCTCAATCAGGGTTTTAAAATTCAAACTGCGTCTTTAATTAGCGTCTTAGCTTCAATTTAACTCCGATTTTTGAGTTTTGCTGACATTGGCCGGAAGCATCATTTACCTTGATCTGATAGATTTTCCATTCTTGTTAATTGCTTTAATAATTGTTTTGTCGTCTTCCATTACTGTTGTCCACTAATATTTGGTTGTCGTCTTCCATTAATTGTTTGCATTAATAAATGCATTAATTGCCTTAATAATTGTTGTTCCGCCTTCCTTGACTACCTGCCATCTTCCTTATGCCATAACGTGATATCTCTACCAGATTTAATTGATCATAGCATTGTTTGTTATTAATGCTTGTAGAGTTAAATTAATAATGGCTTGGTAGAATTGATATGGTAGGAAGTTATTGTGATTTGTTTTATAAAAGCGTACTTTGCCCTTTTTACTTGGTTGATGGTTATATTCCAGCAGGTCATTAGCCCCAATTTCCTCCCTTATTGAATGAATTGGTGAAGCCTTTATTTTGAGATACGATTGAAATCTTGTGTAAATGGTTATCTACGACATGGTCAGTCATTATAAATAATGGCCTTTACATATAATATGGGTTCACGCATATTAATGCTATACCGGTTGATGGCCATATTAATAATAGGCATTCATTGATTAATCATTTTAGGGTTTTTCGTTTTATGCATATAGGTCAATTTGTTTAATATGGGTTAAAGCCGAAATGTTTGCTTAATGACAATGATGATGCTCGTTATGTGGCATTGAAGAGTATTAGATTACATGCTATTGTGATATTACAAAGGAGAATGTCATTGTGGTAAGAATTACGAAAATGTAATTGCTTGTGGTAGGTACTATCATTAATTGAATGCAAATGAGATAGAGCGGCGATGATAATGAAGGGTTTAATTGCGAGGATTAGATGTGTTGAATATCAATTTTGTTTCCTTTGCGTAACTGCATTATCAATAATTGCGTAATTACAAGTAATTAATTCGGGTTTATTTGCATATTTATTGTTTATTAAATATGCGAGGGATTAAATGCGTTGAATATCAATAATGTTTGCCCTTGATTAACTGCATTATTAATGATTGTGTAACTACAATGGTAATTCATGTTTATTTGCATAATTATCATTAATAACTGTGTAATTGCAATGGTAATTCAGGTTTATTTCTTGTTGTTGTTCGTTAAAATTGCAAGGATTAGATCGATAAATATCAATATTGTTTGCCTTTACCTAACTGCATTATTAATAATTTAAGCGTAATTCCTGATAAATTCGAGGTTTAATTACTTGATAATTATTGTTGTCGTCAAGTTGCAATGTTGTTGAGTAATAGATTAAATGCCTTAGGGATATCATAAATTCAGATATTAATGTGGGCAATGGCGGAAAGGAGTAATAGTTAAATTGCCATGAATAATATTAATGAGAGCTTCATGCTGATAGAAGTGCAATGATTAGTAATTGTTACTCATGGTGTAGTTGTGATATTGCTATTGTTAATGGAAATTTGATTCTAGTTGAAGTGCCAGGCTAAGTAGGGGTCTACTTGCCATATTCATATTAGTGATGAGCGGTTAAAGGTTAATCGTTCATTGAGTAGCTTATAAATTTTATTAGTTGAGATGATTAATGTGGATTGAATCAAATGTTGAAGTAAATGTTCAAATTGATGTTAATAGGGATGCATAGGTTGCGAGTTTAATTATGTTAACTTAATGCTAGAGACGATGTTTAATATACTAATGATTAGGTCGCAATGTTATTGTTATTGTTGGCTTAATTGAGATGTGAAGATGATGTTGGATGGTGGTGCTTTCTGATGTTAAATGAAATGCCAATAGCGTTGTTAAGTCTGTGGCCAAAAGATTGCTACACTGTCCACGGTTGTAATAGTGCTTGGGTGAGGGTATTGTTTTGCGTAGCATGTTCGGGTCGGGAGAGATATGGTCTTCCCTTGTATCTTAGTGTTTATGTATGCATTATTGTCCAGGAGGGATCCCGTTAATGCGTGTAGAGTCTCGAGAACGTTTTGAGCTGCGAGCTCCACTCTTGCGACACATTGTGAACCGTATCAGTAGTCTCGGTACATTGAAACACCGGAGTTCCACTACTGCTGACTCTGCCCGTAGTTCATTCATCTGCAGTGGCCGTCTTGTGCTTAACCGGTATTTGTCTCACACTTTATAGCCTTTGTTTTCCAGCCTCAGGTTAATTTATTGTCGTTGTGATGCCATGTCGGGTCGTCTTGGTTGTGTCCAGGTCTTACTTGCGTCTGTTGGTTCCAAGGTTGACATGGAGTCTAGGGGGATGTTTCTTCTACACCGCCTTTTACTGCTTGTCACAAAGAATTTCACCCAGGTTAGTGATGGAATTTTCTTGGATTTACTAAATTCATTTTTATTTTCTAGATTTGTTTTTTATTCACAATTTTTAGGATATTAATTTAGGTTTCTTTTTGTTTCATAGGTTTCTATTATCAAATATTTGTATCAAATATTTGATAATGGATCTGATCATGAAAGCGTTTTATTATCCAAATGCGTTCAAGATGATTGATCAAAATAATTTTATTTCTACAAATAATTTTATGAACCTTGATAGATAAAATTTGGAAGGCGTCAAGATCAGACACATGATTTGTGGGACTGATTGCAGCCAAATGGTGAGAAATTTGAATAAACGGTTGAAACCAGGAACCAAAATGGACAATCATTCTAATATAGATAAATCAGTAAATCAAACGAGGAAATTAAAGTATATATTTGAGACTCTCATTTATTTTATAAATATATGAGAAGATCAGAGCCGAGGGAATCCAGAAATTGGAGGAGGATTTTAATCCTTTCTCTTTTGTATATTATTGCTTTTGTAAACTTTTTATTTCTTCTTTCAAATGAATTAATGGATGGTTTGAGCTTTTGGGGAGAATGGATGAGTATTTTCAATGAAGAATATGGAATTCGAGGTTGCTTAATGGTTTTTGTCACAGCCAAGTAAAATGATTTTACTTTTATATAATATCTTCATATTATTTCAATAATTGATTATGCATTGATTTAAATGGAATTTAGTCTTTTTATCAATACATGGTTAATTATTATTATTTATATATTAATTTTTCGAATCTTTAAAGTTTATTATCTTAAAAATTCTTCGGGACTACAATATGGACATGTGATTTTGAAAAGAATATGGGAAAGCAATTAATCTTTGGCTTTAGACTTGTGTGATGCTTATTCAATTTCATTATTTCATTATTGGTGTATTATGAAAATGTTATAGCAGTTGATTTTAGCTTTAGCTTATAAATCATATGGTGTTTCATACTGTTAATTGTTATATGTTGCCCATAATTTGTTATTCCATTTTTATGTGTGATCATCAATCATTTTGATTATTATAGAATTTATTTCTAATGTTAAATGATGGATAATATCAATTAACATTAAGGTTTTCTTTCGTTCTTAAGTATTGATTATCTTAAGATCCTGCGATTTTTAATTGGTTGTCTTCCTGTTGGTATTAATTTACTCAATATCAAATACTTCTTTGAATGTATTACAGAGTGCTAGTATTGTTTGTTATAGGTTTTATAACACTTGGTCACAGTAGAACTCATACAGAAAGATAAATGGAGTTTAGGTTGATTGGCGACGAGGTTATTATGTGGTTTCCCTTAACAACAGTACAGGCAGGAGCTCATACAACACAGAAAGATAAATACCAGTTTCGTTGATTAGCGACAGGTTATTATGTATGTTATTTAGTTAAGTTGTTAATGAATGAAACAATGAATGTATGGTTCATCTTTGACTATTCACATGTTCGTGTTTGATTAACTTTTTTTCGAAAGATTCTTTAAATTTATAAAAGAAAAACAATAACTATTTTTATTTGTTTTCTTTATCTGCTTCCTAGAAGCAATCATTTTTCACATCGATTTTCATAAGTTTCGATTAAAACTTGCATCTTGTAAATCATGTAAATAAACGACACTTGTATATCTTCTGCTTAAATACAACTACTATAGTTATATTTGAACATATGTACATATATATAGTGTTTAGTAATTAGTTAGTTATTTCTCTCTTTTATTTGTTTCTTTTAGGATTCTTACATTGGCTAACGGAGCCATTAAACCCATCAGAATGAGTTATACCAAACGGCTTGGGTTATTTAGACTCGCTCTTCCAGTTGACAGACGATCAATTTCGCCCGTCAACAGATCTAAAGACCCGCTATCCCTTTTCAGGGTTTTGGGGATCTAAGGAGTCGGTGGGGATTCACAATAGAAATTGTGAAGTTGCAAAATCCGAAACGCCTTTTTAGGTTAAGTCTGGGGTCACTCTAGGTGGTCATGTGGAGTAGAGGTTTGTACCTTGTTCTTATTCATGCAGGAGTAACTTCTAAGAAAGAACTATGGTATATATGCATTCAAGGTTCTAGTGGGAACTAAGGAGCCATTTTGGCTCAAGGAAATATAAATATCCAAAGACCGGGAGGTCACATAGACTCTTCTGAAGTAGGGGTGTTGCATCACAAAGTGTCTTCCCATGAGGGCTTTAACCATGAGGGGACCACTTTGGAGTTCATCCTTTTGTACTCGTCATCAATCATGATAATAAAATAATGAGTCAAATTTGCATCAAACCAACCATGCATCATATATCAAAGAGACCACATCGATCCATCTTCATCTATGCATCAGATATCAGTGACAACTAAATGATCCATCTTCATTTATGCATATCAATGAAAAATCACTGATTGATATGAATGATATCATATGACTATGATTCCACTTGACATCTATCCATTCACATCAAGTACAATACATATTACATTAGTATGTTATGACAAGACATTTTTCCTTTGAGATCAATCAATCACTCCTTTGACATCAATCAATCCCTTGACATCAATCAATCCCTGGACGTCAATCAATCACTTGATATCAATCCTTTGACATCAATCAATCAAGCCTTTGGAATCAATGACAACATCATCCAACACTTTGTTTACTCTCCTAAGGGAGTTCCAAGATCTCCAAATCATTTTCCAACCTCATTTTAGCATCTCAGCATTGTTCAAGGGTTATTTCTTCAGTAATCCCTTCACAAGCAAGTTCATCACCAACATGTGAAGGATAGGTGGGCATGTAATCTTTTGTTTCTTGATAACGCAACCTTCACCCTCTACACCAACATTATAATATTCGTGACACCCACTCTCTCTTTCATTTTTCGTCTCTTGCTCTAAACTCAATGTCTACACACACATTTGAAATTAATTACAACATTTAACTTGACATAAATTTAAATACACAAAAATACAAAAAAAATAAACAAAATCAAAGAAAATTATGAAAACTATTCTCTTGTCCTGAGGTATTCTCTACATTCTCATGTGTAGGAGTATCAATTAACAAACTATCCAAGAAGGCTACATCCATAGCACTTTTCTTGAGCACATTCAGGCGTTGATCTATTAACTGACTCATTTGATAATCTCCTCTGACGAGATTGTCATTTGTCACTCGAAGTCTCAGTCGAAGAAGGGGTTCCTCTTCTTCCTTCTTGGGAGAAACTAGAGATTTTGCGAGGAATGTTTGGAGAATCCTGTGTCAACATATTGCCTCAATATATTTCCTTTGTAAATTCATGAAAAGTTAAGCACAAGACAAGTACAAGTTAATATCTCCAACATTGACCAACAAAATTTATGAAGAAAGAAAAAAAAAAAAGACAAAATTAATAGAAATGTTATTTATGTTCGACATAATTATAATAGGGTGATGCATAAATCCACTACACATGCCCATTTCAAATAACCTTGGTAAATCCACCAAAAATGGAAATAATATCCAGACGAGCACATATTAGGACATAAAGTCGATGGAATGCTCCAAAAGTACAAGTGGCAAGGAAAAGTCACAACATGAGAAGCACTGACTATGATGGAAACCCATAATATATGAAGAGTGAATGGGTCAAAGTCTGGTAACATAGTATCGGTTATCTATATGGGAAATCATATTTTATGTGTCCAACAAGTATGGACCACAGTCCATGAAAATCAACAATTAACTTTACGCCATGTTTGGTTGGATGGAAGAAATATGCCATCTAATTAAATTTTAAATCGATAACATCATTACTTTATGATATAGTGCCAAATTACATCTAGTCAAACATTTGCTAGCTAATATGCAACATAAAGTCATGGTTGAGGCCAGATAGAAGAAGTAGTTAAAATTTCTACTCACGTCCATTCGAAAGAATTTCCATATTGTGGTGGAAAGGAGGAAGTTGTCGCCATGTTTCATCCCAAAATAAAGCATTGCTTCCATCCTTGAATTACCAAAAACAATGAGTGTGGATAATATCTTTTTTTTTTCCAGATATTGTTCCATATTAAGGATCTTGAAAATTTTCCTTAAAGTATGATCAGGTCCTGAGGCTCTATGAGAGGGTAGTACCTCTTGCACTAAAGGAGGGCCCATAGAGTGTAGTAATTCATTTATCTCCACAGAATGAGTTGGGGACATATGGATCTTTGAGAATAAGTCCTCATTTGAGGTTAGGGAGACTGAGTGTGTTGAAGTGACTAAATCTCATTTCTTTTCTTTGCAAGTTCCACCCCACACAAAGGATCTTTGGAGGTTTCCAATGATGAATTTCATTGTTTTTTTTCAATGAGAAGGAACCGATATATTTTTATGGAAGAGAGCTCCTTTGGAATCCAAGGATCCTGTAGATGTGAGCCTGTACAATAGA
>SNQJ01S0151487.1:0-14720 GCA_010110895.2 Picea sitchensis
AAAAAAAAAATAAAAATAAAAATAAATAAATTATAGTCCAAAAATTTTAGAAAAGTTAACAAAAACACAAAAAACAAAATAAAAACTATATATAAAAAATGCAAATTAAAAAACCTAAAATTACTAAATTTAATACAAAATAAAAATAAAATAAAAACTTAAAACGACATAAAATAAAAAGTAAAAAAATATTAAAAAACTGAAAATTAATTAAAATTAAAAAAAAAAACTAAATAAACATAATATATATATATATATAAAATAGAGGATCGGGGGCGATGTTGGGCATCGCCCCAGCTCCACACGGGCAAGGGCCAGGTCTCATGGGAGCCATGGGACCTGACCCTTTTCTAGGGGGCTAGGGCGATGCACGGCACGATTCTCCAGCCAACAAAACCCATAAATATAATTATTTGATTATTATATAATAATAATTGATATGTCTTCATTCTCCCTCCTACGATCTGTATTATTGTTTGTTAATTAATCTTTCATTTCTAAAACCAATTTTTGGAATAATTATTCCTCTTTTTAATTATTTTGATTTTCACTTTATGAAATTTTGAACTTCTTTTTAATTATTTTGATTTTCACTTTATGAAATTTTGAATTTCTTTTTAATATTATGTAAATTTTATTTAAAGTAATGTTATGAATACATAAAATTTCACTTAGAATTACAACAATACACAAATCTACAACATGATTGGTTGTGCATGCCAACACATATTACATTACATATTTTAAATTTTTGAAAATAAAAAATAACTAACAATTTTTTTTTAAATTTAACAACTTTTTTAGTAATTTTAATTTAATAATTTTTTGATTAATAATATCAAATAATGTTTGGAAAATAGTTTAAAACCAAAATTAAATTTGTCTAGTGCACGATTATATGACATATGATATGGTTTAAAAAATCTATAATATAATTAAAAAATACTTTAATTTTTTTTTTACTTTGTTTGATGCACGATTATATGACATGATATGGTTTAAAAATCTATAATACAATTAAAAATAATTTTAATTTTTTAATTCTTTTTAATGTTTAACACACACCATATAATTAGGATACTTTTAACATACATGATATAATTGGCATACTTTTTACCCATAAGATTATGTTTTGATAAAACATTTAATATAAAAGAGGATATAAAATTAAACAAAGTACTTTACACAATTTGGCGTTGTCTATTCCATATTGCCATTCATGAGTGTTTATCCACAATTATTGCCATTATTATTATTATCATATAATATAAAGTTATATAGATTTTAATTTTTTTAATTTGCAAATGAATTTTCCTCGAATTTGTAATGTTTTGTTAATATTTCTTTTATCTCTTTAGGATGTATATTTTAAAATTTTTAATTTTGACATGATTTTATAATTTTTGTTTTTCCTTTTATATTTTATTTTATTTTCACAAATAAATCTTAAAATATATATATATAAAATAAATATATATTTTTATAAAAAAATTGGGGAAATTTTGAATTGTTTTCATTCTTTTAGTTTTTTTGTCCACCATTTTTAATTGCTTTTTTTTTCCAAATTTAGGTTTTGAATATATATTTTTAAATGTACTTTTGTTTTCATGGCATTATATATTATGTTGTGTTTAGAGTGATAAACTAAGATTTTAAAAGTAAACATTTAAGGGTCGATTTGATATTTTCTTTGCAATAACGATGATTTCGATTACTTTAAAAATATTACTTTAATACCCCAAATTTAAAATGGGTGTTACCGGTAGCAATTCATTTCAATTTGATGGTTGATTTTTGAAGTTTTGGTTTTAATAGTACCAACTACTAAAAATAAGATTTCAAAATATCTATAAATTTAACGCTCGAAAAGAAAAAAAAAATTCCATAACATCATTTTTTATTTAAGCAATGAATTGAAGGTTTCTTTTTGTGCCACTGTGATGAGGCTCTTTGAAGGCCATGTTTGAAAAATGTTGTAATTCTTGATCTATTTGAAAATGGTGCTACCGGTAGTAACCATTTTTGATTTGGGGTTGATTTTCATGTTTTTGGTAAAAATATGGGTTTTTGAAAGCCAGGAAGTTCTCGCTTTTGAGGTCACAGCTCATTAAATTGGTAAATCTGCGTTTAACATGTCCTTCCCTTTAAAAACAACCTTGTCCCTCAAGGCTTGAGATGGAACCGGCCAGCAGTAATGGTATTGGTTCCTGCGGCATCTCACGGGAGTTGTATCTTCCACCTGACTAGCACTTCCTGATGGTTCTCTGACGCAGGCGACACTCATGCCGGTCCAAAACCGCTATGGTTGTAGCCAAATGGATCCTTCTTCAGCCAATTCAGGAAAGTTGGTTTGAATCTGGCACCTAGTTCCCACCACCTTCTTTAAGCATGAAACATGGTTGCGGATGTAGCTTCGAATGACCTGGCAGAGCTAACTAATAGGGCAACTTGTCCCACACGCTTTGGAGAACTGTATAAGGACCATAAAAATTTGGGCGCTAGATGCCCATAATGCTCTACTTTGAGGAAGTTTTGTATGGTTGCAAAATGTAAACATTGGATCCCCTTTTGCAAATTGACGCTCAAAGCTGCACTCTGATTTGCTTGTCGTTTCATGCGATTTTGTGCCATGACCAAATTCCCTTTGAGGGTATGGAGAATATCCTCTCGAACTGTAGTGTTTGGTCAACCGGACCTCGGAAGCTACCCTAGTATGAGAACTAAAGGTGGCTTCACCATATACCGCTCAAAAGGAGTCATGTGTGAAGTTGCATGGCAGGAAGCGTTGTACCACCATTCAAATGAAGGGGTGTCCATTATTTCCATTGATTTTGCTGTGAGGCAAAACACCCTCAAATATGTTTCCAAAAATTTGTTGACAACTCTCGCTTGACCATCAGCCTGGGATGATAAGTTGTGTTGAGATGCAATTGGGTGCCCCAGAGCCAACAGCTTTGCCAAAAATTGTTTGTGAAACTTGGGTCTCGATCAAACAATAGAGTGTGGCATGCCATGAAGCTTGAAGACCTCGTCCATGAAAATTTGAGCCACCGTGGACGCAATAAGAAATGGGTAAGCTGAAGAGTGCATAAATGAGCATAATTTGAAAGGCGATCAACAACCACCATTATGACCGATGATTCCCAATTTGGGTAAGCCGATAATAAAGTCCATAGAGATATCCTTCCAAATAAAGGTGTGGAATCAGGTTTTTGCCAGTGGGTACCGAGATTTGATTGTTCTCCCTTGCTATGCGCTGACACATCACATTCAAATAATAAAACTATGGGATGTCTTGTTTCATACCATCCCGTAAAAAGGAACGCTTGAACCTATCATAGGTTTTGGTGAACTCAGAGTGCCCCGGGTGTGTAGCATGAAGCTCAGAAAGTACCGTGATTTAAGCTTTGATTGTTTACTTAAATACAAACGTACTTTGTATCGAAGCTCATCCCGAGCCAAGAATACGTTGGGGGAGTTGGAGCATTGGTCCGCAATTACGGATCAACTGCTAACTTTGGGATCTTGTAGCCATTCCCCGGGCTAATTTTAGCTAATCTGGCATAATGAATGAAAGAGAAAAAGGGATCCTTCTTCTTCATATTTTGGGATAAAGGCAGAACCGGCTGACCATTGTCTTTCCTTCTTGTAAATGATCCCATAATCATATCCAAAGATCTTAATCACCCATTTTTTGCCCGGAGGAAATGCATTGTTCCGTAGTACTTTGAGGCTTTGATGGTCCTATTCTAATTTGGAAATCTAACCCTAAGAGATGTGCTTCTACGATCAATCCAAGATGCGTAATAGCCACAACATTTCATTTTCATAGATGGGTTTGCCTGCATTCCTCTTTCAGATAGCCGTTTGCTGAAGGCCAAAGGTCAACCCTCTTGCATAAGGACAACATCAATTCTATTCCCCTGGTGCATCACATTCCAACACAAAGGTATTTGTGAAATAAGGAAGGCCAACCCCGGAAAGTGGTGCATTACACATATTCAATGTTTGAAAAGCTTGAGAAGTGGTTGGGATCCAAGTGAAAGAGTTCTTTTAGGGAGAGCAAAGTGAGAGAAGGTAATCTTCCATGATTCTTAACAAACTCTGCACACATGTTAAGCCTAGAACCACGAAGCTTTCAGAGCCCTTAGGTGCGTACCGGCCTTGCATAGTTTCAATATTTTTTCGATCCACCCTGACGCCATCCTTGCCAAACTGTGATGACCTTAAGTATTCTACTTATGGGGCACTAAAAGCACATTTAGACTATTTTAGGAAATGCTGGTGCTGAGAGATTAGGCGGAGAACGGATCCACATGAGCAATATGTTTTTTCCATGTCTTTATATAGATGAGGATATCATCAAAGAAAACTAAGACAAAATGATGAGGAAAGGGATGGAAGACATGATTCATGAGGCTTTGAAGGAGGGGGTAAATAAGCCAAAGGGTATGACCAAAAACTCATAGTGGCCCCCTTGCATGAGTTCGAAGGTCATCTTGGGAATGTCTACCCTTTCACGATTCCGTGATATCCCGAAATTTAAAATCAAGTTTAGTAAAGAATTGGGCTACTTCACTCAATTCATCTAGGAGGTTATCAATGAAGGAATGGGAAATTTGTCTTAATGGTCAGCTTTTTGAGGGCACGGAAGTCAGGACATATTCTCCAAGAACCTTATTTCTTAAGGACTATTACCATAGGAGAAGAGTAGGGGGCTTGTACTAGGGTGGTTAATGCCTGCATTAAGGAGTTCCCGACCATTTTCTCAATTTCATTTTTGTGAAAAGGGGTGGCTACACTGGGAGGGATATTGGGGGGAAGGATTCTGTGTACAAGGGGAATGGAATGATCATGAACACCGGGTGGGAAGGGAGGAGTCCTTAGGGAGTGAAAAATACCATTTGATGTTTAGAAAAGGAGGGCTTGGAGGTCTTAAGGCACGGGTGTCTCTCATGTTTGTGGAGTTGGGCAATGACACCGTAATGACCTTTTGGGCCTTTCCATGCAAAGCATGGGAACTAATGACCTCAAAGGAACCGCTAGCTGATGCCTTGAATTTATATTATGGCCTTCCTGGTCGCACATTGCATGGTTAATTTCTTTAAAATCCATGAGAATGGGACCCAAAGTCCTTAGCCACCAAGACTCAACACAATGTCACAAACTACCAAGGTCGATAGCAAAACATATGGGATTTTAGGTGGTAGTCACCATTTGGAGACCGACATTTTCACACAAATATCTACATTTCATTGAACCACCATTGGAAATCATGATTTTGGAAATTATTGACGGTAATGGATGTAGCAAATGAGTTTCTCGGCAATGACAATGAATAAAATTATGGGTGCCTCCACTATCAACCAAAATGATGACCTTCTCTTATGTTTGATGTAAACCGGGAATAACTTTAGGGTTTGTGGGGCAGAGAAGCCGCTGAGAGAAATGAGGGAAATGATCAGTTCCACATCGGGAGGGTCGGAGGGAAGGATTATGTCAGATATTTCTGGCGACTCGGGCACAAGGGAAGTGTCAACATCCCTTCTAAAATATCCCCAAATATGTAGCCATTACAAAAATCTTTGTTCCTTACACTTGTGGTCTGGGAAATATTTCGTCATCAAAATTATAACAAAGACCTTTGAGTTGGATGCTCAACCATTTGCATCCCCGGGTCAATTTTTGATCTTTAATAGATGGAGGGAGTAGTGGGATTCTATGGGTTTAGGGAAGCAGGATAAAGGAGGGTTTTGGTTTTGAGGATACAACCTATTGTTCTTCTTTATCTCTTTAGTAGCCTCCACCCAACTCAGGGTCGATCCATGAGGACATAGGCTCGAATCTCCTCCGTGCCACTAATAAAACACTCTAAAAGAAAGCATCGGCCATGCCCTCTGCTCAGTGCCGTGTGCGCTCAAAGGAAACTATGAAGTCTTCTATTGTTCCCCATTGTTTTAACTTTTTCAAATGGCCCAAACGGTCGGTGTCAGTTTCAAAGCGCTCATAAAGCTCTACCACAAATTGGGTCCAAGTAATATACCTTTGACGAGAAGTTTTACTCCATTACCACCATTGCCAACACTCTTGATATAGATGGAGAATGTCATACCGAGCTCTGGCTACAAGTCATCTGTAATGTTGTATAAAAGAGAAATAATGTTCCATTTGGGTTACCCAACCGGGGTCCAGCCATCAAATTTGGTCACATCCACTCGCCAAGGCTTAGGTCATGTTCAAAGTGATGGTGCTGAAGGTGGCTGGGAATGGGAGGAATGTTCACCTTTGGTCTTTGAAGGTGCTTCAAAGAAAGGGTCATAGGATCTTCAACAGTGAGTGATGCAAAGACAGATTTTAGCCGGTGGTCAGCTTCTTGTTTGACTTCCTCCATTGAGGACTGCATGGTTGCATTTATGGTTGCGGCTGATGGTTGTATATGATGACATTGTATCGGTTGGAGGCAACATCAAGTAATCATGTTTTGATTATTTCTTTAGTCTCAAGGAGACCGACAGGTGTTGGCTGAAGCCTAAAGTCTTGGCTACTGCATGGGTCATGAGGATGGGTGAACCGAAAAGGTGTATGTATCAAAATTTTTCCTAAAAATGATATGGATGAATGTGATATGTGGGCTTAAGAGAAGAACTAATTGAATAGGTTTCAAATAATGGTGAAAAAATTCGCACTTTTTTTACACTCATGGAAGAATTCTGGGCCTAAAGAATACCGCAGGATGAACTACAACTCTTAAATCCAAGAAGAAAAATTTTAGTGATTTGACACCTCAAATAATAAATGCACCAAGAACAGATCTTGTCTATTTTAATTTGTTTATGTTTCATCCCCAAGGGTTAGGTATTCAAGGGTTCTACGCATTGCTGGTTTGCCTTGTGCTATAGCTCTCTAATATACAAAAGGGTCCAACAATGTACTTGGCCCAATATCCTCGTGTGGTGCTACAACTATGAGGATGTGATCCACCTTACTGCACTACCCGAATTACCCGTGTACTTTTGGAGAGAGTATCTTCCTCGGTTTTGTTCTCGGCACCATAGCAAAATGTGCGTTTGATCGGTTTATCTAAAGATATTTCCAATAAATCTAGGTCTATTCACATAGGGTGTTGTCCGGCTGAACCACCAAGGGCACCTCAACATGGGCTATAAGGGTACAACAGATGCTTTAAGAACCCACCTATATCGCTGTATGAATCCCTCAACCACAGGTTTATGTGCATAACAACATACCGGCTTAAATACGCCGGAATATGTCTCTACCTGAAAAAAAATTAACCCACATTTTTTGCCAAGGAAAGTGCTCGATACCACTTGTAATATACCAGATATAAAAGCATGCATTGGTGAAAATAAAACAAGAAAATGGCGTATCAACAATATAAACGATAATCTACACAACAACACGTAAATGATATAAGAATAACAACAGTAATAACAACACTTTGATCCGTAGTGCCAATGTTCACGCCCTTCGGTAAGCAACTCCGCTGAGCAAAGCACTGCTACAATAATCTCCAAGCTAGGTTTTCATACCCTCAATCTCTTTATATTTATATACTAAATACGTTCATCAAGAGAAGCAGCCTAGAGAAGATCCCCAGTTTTAAGCTTCATTAGGTCTCTTACATCCTACTTTATTCTATTTTATTGGTGCCACCCTATTTTCATTGGACCCTATTACATCCTAATATATTGTTTTACCTATGTGCTGGTTAGGACTTTAACATTATCCTTTGGAAAAAATGGAATACACTCCTAGGTCCCACAACCTAATGTAAACTACATTAGGTTGTGGGACACTCTATATAGGGTGAAATCCTTCCTTATCTAAGGAATATAATGTTTTTACCATTCGAGAATGGATAAATGTGTCTCGACGAGTGAGAGGTATCCACATGTTAGGGCTTACAATCTCTCCAAGATAATTGAGTAATAGTTTGTAGGCATATCAATCAACTGAATGTTGAGGGTTGTCAATATCTCAAGATGAGTGCATAAACCAAGTTTACATCCTTAATCTCACTTATGGTTGTTTTTTTTAGACTATTATAGGAGAGCATAATTTCTAGCATTTTCATTTGTACAAGATAAGCCTAGTTCTTCCATAATAACCTTCGACATCATACTTTAGTCTCGAACCCTCATCAATGAGGCAACAATGGGCAATATTATCCATGATCTTTACAGTAAATATAAAAGGGGGGATTTTACAAGGTATATAAAGTTATGAACACTCAATTTATTTATAGAAGAATCCTCTTTGTTTACTCCTTCTCGTAGCATACAACGGTGCGATTTTTCCATGAATTGTTTCAGATGACTCTGTTGTTCAGTGGATGGAACCATGTCTAGGGAGGGTTGTATCCGCTTTGATGTTGGCCAATTGACTAAGATATTGTACGAAGAGGGGGAGGGTGGGGAGTGATTCCTTGACTCTCAGTAACCTTAAGAACCCCGGAGCGCAATAGCATTGAGGAGCTCGGGCTGGAAGAACTGCGAGGAGGGTCAACTTTTCCCTTTGGTGAATAGGCTTTGTTTCCAGTGTTGATGACCATGACATCCCTCTCTGGCTCAGAAAAAATCTAGGACAATGATAGTAGCTTCCGTTATCTTACCAAATATCTCTGCACCTTTCTTATTTACCTCACATGTGGTTTCCTCATTATGTTCCTCACAAAAGTTACACCAACTCCTAGGTGTGGGATAGTTTTAGGCTGAAAATTGTTTTCAACCATACTTCTAAAATGGGGTGTAGAAGTATTTTAAATCTCCGCTGGTAGAGGGGAGACAAGACTCTTCCTACCAAATGCTATTATATGATTATTTATATCTTGTACTAGTTGTAAGAAAGAGGACATGTTTGTCTGTCTAATCCACCTCCCTCGGGAAGACCCCAGCTTCTTTCAGTTGTTCTTCATACTCTAAGCAATCATGCAGAGCAGAACGGATATTATCAATGGCTTTTTCCAATAGAGAAGGAAATGCATTGTAGTAATGCATGAAAGTGGCTTGGTTCCGAGGGAGAATAAGTTTAGGAATTTACCAGGTTAATCCAGAAACGCTAGTTGAAAGACTTGATGGTCTCACCATTTCTTATAGGTGACATTATTGTATTCCCCTTTTAACTTCTCGGCAGGGATTTTAGATTGCCCATATGGGATCAACTGGTTTAGATCAACTCCTCCTAAGTAGACAAAATCTTAGGAGAAAAGTCAAAAGCTCCATTGTTCTTCCTTCCAAGGAATTACACATGAATAAGCACATAAGCATCATTGTTGTTGGCCTCTATGTCATGACAAGCATTAGAAAATGTCACCTGTGTGTTTGTTTGTACTGACCATGTTATTTCCCAAAACTTGGGAAAATTCTCTTTAAACTTCGAAAGTGTACAAGTAGCAGTAAGTCAAAGCCATATAGGACACATGCCATGATGTGGTTGTGGTGTTCCTTTGGAACCTAAAAAATTCCATATACTTTTTATGATTTTGGTGGGATTTGTGGTGGATTGGACAGGGATATGGTGACGATATAGGCTACTAATCACTGATGACAATTAAGATTGAGAACATGGAGCACTTCCAAGCAGCCACTGGAGCCTCCACTAGATGCCATCTTGTGGATGATAGGTGAGGAAAAGAAAGACTAATTGGATGAATCATAAACCTCCTTAGAGAAATGTGTTGTGAAGATAACAAAATACTCCTTCTTCCTATTTCAGCAATAGGATTGCTTTCAAGTGACAAGCCACTCTTTTTCTAGAAGCACAAGAATCTAAGGACATGAAAGAAGGCCAAAACTCTGAAGAAACAAAAGGGTTATTGTTGATTTCTAGTATGTCTACGTCTAGCCTCCAATTGTTCTTGAGTACCAATATCTCGTTCAATCTCTACCCAAGAACGGTTAACCTCAGCACAAGTCCTAACAATGTCTAAAATAGTATGAAACAAAATCAAAGAAAATATTAACTGGTCTAGAGACCTGTGCCTAAGATTAGCTTCCTTGCAACAGAAATAGTCATTCATAGTAAAACAAGCCAAAGAATCAATTTCAGAAAAGAAAAATGCATCGATGAAAATCGAGTATAAAATTTAACCAAAGAGATATCGAAGATTTCCCCAAGATGGTCGCCAAATAAATGTTGAGGAAAAGATAAGAAATGATCTTACTCAAGCATTTTAGATTCTAATTTGGCTAAAGAAAATAGACAAGAATATCAAATCTCTATGTTTATAGCCAAATAAAATAACATCCTAACTCACAAGTATACACTACAAGGTTAGGCTGCCCTTTATCAACAAAGTTTGTTGGAAATTTTTATATTATTTTTTTGAATATAAAAGTTGTTGAAATAAAAAGTAAAGATGTAAGTAAAGACAATTCAAGATGATAATCAAGACAGATGAGACATAAAGAAATCCTTTTATTTCATTCCACCACCAAAGAGTCATTTTATTTACAAAATCTCATATAGAAATCTTGGACCAAAGTCAAACTTAGACATCCCCGATGGAACATACAAAAGGACCTCTGACAGAAAACCAAAATTGAACTCTAAAAGTTGGATCATCTTGCCACGGATTACTGCCCACTCGACTCTGCACAATAGCCTTTGTCAGTCATGAAAAATAATTGACAAACAGACAAGTCTACACAAACTATCAAAGACAGATCAACACCTCTGAAAAACAAGTGTTTGAATGATGTGATTCAGCCCTGAATATTGATGTCTACAATAAGACCCTACTATCATAAAAGAGATTTAGGCTTGTGATGAATATATGAATGAATGAAAACTAAACTATATCAACATAAACTCAAAGAGAAAACATTAGTATGTGTCTGCTTCTATCCTCCACTTGTTCCTCCTTTTCCTTTTGCTTTTAAACAATTTAGACTTGGTTGAAGTAGTTGAACCAACTCATTAGTTAAGTTAATTAAAAGACTCAACTAACTTTAGTTAGGGGGAAAAGTAATAATCATAATAAGGGTTATAAATAAATAATAACTAGTAGGTGGGACCCCTTGTGACTCCCTTTAGCTCATAACAATCATAACAATCCTAACATAACCATTAGTTAAGTAAAACACACCTCCTTCTAACTCCCATCAACATATTCACTTTTGGAAAATTTAACTCATGATATTTGAAATTATTTTCAAAACTATTACTCATATATCCAAAATAAAACATGTTGTCCAAAATTTCCTGAAGTCAACTGACATCAACAATAGATAAAAATAAGAACTCAAAATCCATATTTCCCACTCTACGATGCAATATTTCCTTGATTGTTGTTGTCACCCTTTGATTTCCCTGAATTTTCCTTTGGTTGCATCGAGCCCTTGGGCCTAATCTCACTGATCACATGGGGACAATCGTCCCTCAAATGCATCTGAGAAGACATAGATTTTTCAGAGCCATTGGAGGGTGAGGAAGGGGCAGCAGTGGATTTTCCTTTATCAAGGGCATGGTGGGCATGGTGGGCCTCAGTTTTCAATCTCTTGCTAGTATGGGAGGATTGCACTAGTGAGTGGGGAGCAGCTTGGACAATCTGGTTGTTAGGCGGAGGAGAAGGCAAGGACAAATTGGGCCAGCCATGATGTTGGGAGACTGTTGGGTGGATAATCTCTTGTCGTCCATCATTTTCAGGAACCTCGGGTTGCAAAGAGACGTGAGGGGGAACAGGGATACCAGGGCCTTGCGGAACTTGGAAGGGAGGCCTTTCAGGCCTAGGTTGGACTACTTCCTACCCAATCTAATTGAAGAATCTGGCTTGAAACAACTAGCCAATCTCTTGTGATTTAGCATCAAAATGTATGGAGAACCTTGGCCTTCTTGGGCCTCTGTTCCAATTACCTCTACCTTTGTTTCCTCGGCCATGGCTACCTCGATTGAAAAAACTCATTCCTACAGGCATGATTGATTAGAAAATAGTATTTTAAATAACCATAGATGACAACTCTTAAAAATAGGAAATATATTTGGCTCAGCAATGTATCAGACTCATGCAATCCAATCCATACAAATAGTTTTACTATTATCAATGAGCAGGGGGTGAATAAAGGGTTATGGGATATGCGAGGGGTTTGTATTGAGAGAAACATGATATAATGAGGGGGAAAAGAACATGGTTTCTACTCAATGACAACAACAATCAACTGTAATCAAACCAATCCAACATCACTTGTAATCCAAACAAGACACTGCCACTTCCAACTGCTTTAACAGCGAAATTTTCCTTGATTGTAATCAATTTTAGAACAAGGAGTGAAAAATGAATGCGGGAAGGCGATGGGGTTGTATTTAGAAAAAAAGTGAAATAATGGCGGGGGAAATGAGAGATGGTATTGTTCACAAGATTAATCAAGCTATCCATATATTCATTATGTCAAAGGAGATGCACTAACCAACGATCATTGTGACCAGATAACAATTATTGTGTATTTAACTAGTTCATTGTTCATAATCAAATATCCAACACAGTGCCATCACAAGACAGTATGCATTCCACACAATTTGTAAAGGAGTTTTGTTCCTTTCATTTATACATTTTGCATCTTATAACAATTCTCAAATAGTAAGAATTTCCACTCTGTTAACCATCAAAATCAGCCATTGCCCATACATTACTTCAATCAACAATTACACTCAAAAGTCATGTTTCCAAAATTAACAATGAAGTCATACTATCACTACAATCGGGCCTATCATTTAGAATGCAATGATATTCATTAACATATATAGGGGAAGTAAACCCAATAATCCAGATTAAATTGCAAAACCTGAATTGACATTTAAACAGATAGACAATAGCCACCATTCCAACACAAGCTATGCACACAATAATTCAATCATGCAAGTGTAATTTTGTCACTGTACAAGCCCAATTCAATGGGACTCTAAAATGTTGGGCCATCCATCCAACACAATGATGTATCAACAACATGTCTATCTCAACAAATGATCGGATTGAACCAAAAACATGCTTAAAGCTATGTGAGTATCCCTGAGTGTGGAACCCGAAATTATCCATATTATACACAGTGGGTAGCCACCCAAAACACCATGATGCGACATTCCCATTTTAAAATTCTAAAACACACAGTCACAGTAATAACTTAACCCATCATGTCGAGCTATCAATCTAATACAATATTGATCCAAATTAATCAAACTACAACCAACCATGTTGTGTAAACCTCTGGATCATGCCCTCAAATAATCATAATGCACACAGTGGATGAAATTGCTACATTCATCTCGGTCGCAATAACCGTTTGGCCCAAAAATAATTCATAGTTACGATGACCATTTATTCGTTGTGTAGAGACACCACACACACAATTGCAGTACACACAAGTATCATTTAGCAATTGTAACCAACGCTAGTTAAACACCCAAATAATCTTAGTGCAAAAATACATTGACTGTGTATCAACCCATTCAATGTTGAGCCTATACTTGGACTGTCATAATAATCAACGACTGACTTATCATGCTGTGGAAACAACACATACCTATGCATCGACTCGAATCAGGGTTGCGACCCTCTCAATTTAAATAATAGTGATTTATGAACACAAGGAGAGCGACTGTGTATTTTGAATTGTCCAATTAACAATGCAAGGTTTATCCATTGTAATAACAGAGGTAGTGACTAGATACCAAACCAAAATGACTGTCACATGACCAATTGGGTGAGCCTGTACTCAAATTAGTCGAAAATGCATTTCAATCCACAATAACCAATAGTAAACATGACAGGCCCGACAGTCTTCTCTATCAATCCTTGGACTGGAGGAGTTAAGGTTTTGTTCTCTGGCCAGCACATGGAAGCTAGGGTCATCTCCCTTCAATGGTGAAACCTCTGAGACCAACGATGCTACATAGAGAAAATCCACAGCTTACCTCGTGGACAAGGTGACGAAAACCTGTGATAGGAGGGCTCTAACAGAGGAAAAAGGCTCTAACTCAGCTTGGTAATGATACTTAACACATGAGGGTATAATCCTCGTGTGTCTTCAGTCAAACAACCACAACGTTGAGGTGAAGACAAGGCCGAGAGAGAACAAAATAACTCATTGCACGACCCTTAGCGGTGAAAACAAACCAATCACCAAGTGGACAATGTGTGGTGACTCAAGCTCTTCCAAGCATTAAACCCCATAAAAGCCAAAAGACCAGATACAATGATGAGAATGCATGAAGGCAGTCGGCCAAGACCGACAAAGACCCTCCAACTAACCCAGCAAGGATGACAAAGAGCCCTTATGGTTGCTAACACCCAGGATGACTAGTAACACTATGACTTCAACTTCATTGCAGAGATAATCATCAACGTTTCATTTCAAAATAACATTTTTACACAGTTACAATCCTTAAAGAAGGCATGAACCAATACGCCTAAGACAATATCCATTTCATAACTAGAGGAGACTCATGAAGGGACAAAAAAAGACATACCTTTTGTTATCACAATAATTTGTAAAGAGGGGTATTCCTAAGAAGTTGGCATTTTGGTAAAAAGAGGAAAGAAATAGGCCAAAACCCCACTTATCCTAAGTTTTGTGTGTGCAGGCGCATCACTCTAAGAAGCACATGGATCTGGGTGGTCGATATCTGTGCATTCAGATATACGGTGCAGGGCCCATATCGGACCCCCTCCCCAACTTTCTACCTTTAGCAGGGGGGGTCCAACTTGG
>SNQJ01S0151488.1:0-23069 GCA_010110895.2 Picea sitchensis
AATTGCAGGAGTGAATTATATATTTGACTCTGAGTTTTAATGTGTTTAATTCTGGTTAAATGCATTTGTTTTTACATCCATGTAACGAATGATGTGCGTAAGAGGTTGGGTGAACCTGGGTAGTGTAAAAGGGTACACTACAGCGTTTGTTCGTCCCTGCCTTAAAATTATGTTTTGTAGTTTTATTAAATTGATAAAGGAAACAAACAATTTGGTAGCATTTTTTGTAGTTTTATTAAATTGATAAAGGAAACAAACAATTTGGTTAGTTTTATTAAATTGATAAAGGAAACAAACGATTTGATAGCATTTTTTGTAGTTTTATTAAATTGATAAAGGAAACAAACAAGTTGGTAGCATTTGTTCGTCCCTTAAAATTATGTTTTGTAGTTTTATTAAATTGATAAAGGAAACAAACAATTTGATAGCATTTGTTCAAACGAGAACCTGTAGATGTCCAAATCACAATGTCTTTGTAATCTCCATCACATTACACAATTTAAAATAACATAATATTACTTGCAATCTCCAACACATTACCTAATTAAAAATGGCAGTATCGCTTAATTAAAGACTAGAGCATCAATAACACCAAAAACATCTCATAATTAGGAATGACAACATTATTTACAATTTCTACACAATGAACAATTAAAATTAGAGTCATTAAATTGTAGTAATGTCAATTTTTACACTTAAAATAATAATCTTATTATTTTAAACTTAAAATAATAACCATTCTTTTAGATATCTACACTATTATTAAATTTAAAATAACAACAATTTTTTCACCAATTTCCAAACGTTATCTCTTTAGGGAAATATGTCTACATGAATTAACTTTTAATGGTGAACCAATCCTTAGCGTGTTTCTTGGAAAATATCATTTAAAAATACCTTAAAAGCAGAAGAGACTCCTATAAGAATGTAATATTTAATTTACAGTATCAATGATATTAAATGACTCTTACCATGGAATTCCGGGTGAATAAGTGGATTGAAAAGGGAAGAGCACCCACATATATTCCTAACATCATACCTGCAATAAAAGAGGTTCCGGAAACTATAGTATGGCACACAAAGTTCAGGCATCTGGGGAGAATGTCTTTGGGTTCCCACCATGAACATAGCGTGTGAAAAAACAGTAGTGGCTAAGCGCTCCTCCGTCAAAAGACTTCGTGAGTGGTGACCCCAAAAATAGACGTAGTAGATGGTGGATTGGAAGAGAGGATGGATAAATCCATTGGGGACTTCATCACCGACAATCAAAATGACGAGTAGGAATTATTCAATGCTAGAATGGCAATATTGAAATGTTACAGTACTGAATATTCAATGCTCATATTCTGTGGAAAAAAAGAATATTCAATGCTCATGTCAGGGTTATTTATTGTTTGTCTTGAACTTATAAAACAAAACTTAAATACACTTCAATACACAACAAAGGAGATCTTCCCAAGAGGAAATAATGCAATAGTAGTACAACTATCACTATTAAAGGACACATGGCAATATTTAAAAAAATTTAAAAGAAAAAAAAAAAGGTTAAAGAACACATGGCAATATTTAAATTTTTTAAAAAGAAAAATAAAATTTAATTAATTTTTTCCTGACAATTTCACATCCAAACAGGGTTAAATTGCCACTTCATTCTTTCTAACCAATCATAAAATAAAGTTTTTAATATTTAATATTAAGAAAATAAATTGTTTTTTTTTCAAAATATTTGGTTTAATAAGTAAATATAAATTGTCACTTCATTCTTTCTAACCAATCATAAAATAAAGTTTTTAATATTAAATATTAAGAAAATAATTTTTTTTTTCAAAATATTTGGTTTAATAAGTAAATATAAATTGTCGCTTCATTCTTTCTAACCAATCATAAAATAAAGTTTTTAATATTAAATATTAAGAAAATAAATTGTTTTTTTTCAAAATATTTGGTTTAATAAGTAAATACTATGAAACTTTAGAAAACACCACGGAAATTTTTACTTATAATTACAAAGTCAAAAGAATTTGACCCAAAATCAATAAACAAAACTTAAATACACTTCAATACACAATGAACAAAGGAGATCTTCCCAAGAGGAAATAATCCAATAGTAGTACAACTGTATAAGATAGTACTAGAGACATCTTATTGATAAAAATCACAAGTCAAAAGTAGCTCACATGACCTAAAACAAGAATCAAATTTGATGTAAGAGCATCTCTTTGAAAAATCCTTCTAAACTATTTCTATTTTATGGTAGGGAGGTGACACACATGAGAGAGGGAGAGTGGAGGTAAAGTTGATGATTGAATTCCGTCATCTACTAGACTTGTTGAGAGGACTAGATGGAGAGACCTTCATGAGGGGTCCATATTTTGTTGGTTGTCAAATCCTTTTTCAAGATTGACAACTATGGTACGTGTAGTGGTATGAATGAAGTGAATGGAAAGGGTCCTCTTGCCCTATTTCAAGATAGAACCACGAGGAATTCAAAGGCAAAGTCAAGGCAATCATTGGGGAGTAGTTAAGAAGGGTCGGTGTGGGATCAATGGGTAGTGGTTGAGTAGGGGTTATCAATTATTGGTGGTGGCCATTGGGAAAGTTAATAATTAGGAGGGTGAAGGTATATGGGGAAGATGCATTGGTATGAATGGATGATGATTCACTCATGGATTTAGAGACATAAGAAAGGGAAGGGCTTCCACAAAGAAGAAGACAAACAAGCTTGGAGAAAAGGGCATTGTATCCCAACATTGGCATTGATACTAGTGGGCATACTGAGGTTTTGAAAAGGGCATTGACCCATGTTTTTTGGTATTAGGAAGCTCTTTGAAGATTGCATGTAATATTTTTGAGGTTAAATTTTAATAGAATAGTTATGCTTTTGGTTCCTCCCGTGTGCCTTGAATGTGTTGCTTCCAATTAGATTGTGTTGTGTTTTGAGTTCAATTGTTTCCTTGTAGGTGATTGCATCTGTTGGGTTTTAGAGAAGATCTTGATAGAAGTATACATGTGTACAAACAATCCCAATAAATACATTTTCTAGTTAGAATCATAGAGGGAGAAAAACATATTCCCATAGAAAAGGAAAATGTTGGGTAGAACTATGAGAAGGGAACATTGCACAAACTAAAGTATGGTACATAAAAGAGGAGTAGGAATATCGGTTTGGGTTGAGGATGATGAAGAGGTGTTTCTAATGAAATCATAGAGTTGTTGAAATCTCTCTCTACTAGAATGGATGCCATGGAAGTAGCTCTGAGAAGAGGAGTTTCAAACAACCTCTGTAATGTGAGTTATTATGAGTGGGAACCAAAATTTATAAGGGAAGAAGTTGAAGAATCCCAAGCTCCATAGGAAGGAATTGTAAGCAACTTGACATAATTGAGAGATAGACTCGTGATGGAAACCCCTACCTACTCAAGAATCTTGAACCTAGAAGAATTAATTGATTATATTGGGGAAATGAATATTTTTTTTCAATTTGAGCTAAACAAAGATCCCTTGTGAAGATTCCATTCACCAAATTGAAGATTCATGCAACCATAAGGTGGGATAATTTACAATTTGGGAGGCAGAAATAGGGAAAAGAGAAAATTAAGGCTTGGGACTTTATGGTTTCCAAGTTGAATGGGAAATTCTTATTTGTGGATTATTCCTTGAATATGTTTGGAAAATTGTGAAACCTGGGATAGAAATAAATAGTGTGAAGGAACATGCCAAATAGTTTTATCTATTGTCCATCAAATTTGGAGAAAGTGAGGAAGATGATGAGGTTGTTTCTAGATACATCAATGGTCTCAAAAATGTTATCCAATATGAGCTCAATATGGTGAGAATTTGGTTTGTCATGGAGGCATATGAGATTGCTTTGAAGATTGAAGAGAAGATATAAAAAAAAAAAAAAAACTATGTCCCCTAGGCATGAATGAGAGAGAGAGAGGCAGAACCATGTTTGGAAGGGGACAAATAAGTGGAATAAAGGGATAAGAGACCAATGCAATTGTTACAAGTCAAAGCTTCAATGGAAATTATGACTCCCTACAAGTCTAAGAAACTCCAAAAGGAAGAAAAGGACAATAAAACATCACTGTCTTTAAGTGTAAATCACAAGGGCATCAAGTTTATGAGTGAATAGAGAATTTAAATGTCGAAAGAAGGAAAGAAGGAAGAGCATACATAGCTCAAGGAGAGGACAATGTAAAAAGGTATTTTTGGAGACAACATAGAAAAAATGCAAGAAGATATTGAAGAAAATATCATGTTCTAGACATTGTTGTTGAAGTTGAAGAGATATCCTATGGAGAAGGATATAGAGTAGCAGAAAGCTATCTTCAAAACGAAATGCAAAATTGCAAGTAATTGTTGTTTTATTATTATTGATGGGGGTAGTAATGAAAATATCGTGTCACTAATGAAGTGATTCAAAAGATGAATTTGAAGTTCACTTTGCACCCAAATGCATATCTAGAGTCACTTGGTCTTCACAAGGGACATCAAGGCATTGTGTAAGAACAATCATTGGTAAATTTCCACATGGGGAATTATGATGACCAAGTTCTATGTCATGTTGTGCTAATGGATTCTTGTCACCTTTTCTGTTGGGAAGGTCTTGGCAATTTGATAGGAAAGTTGTTCGTGTTGTGGTGAAGAACAACTTATTGGAGAAAGGTGGAATAAGATTTAGGTTGTTTCCCACAAGAGAAGAAAATGGGGAGAACAACGAAAACAACAACAATAGTAGCATAATGATGTTATGTACAACAAAGGATTTTTTGATGGAGGAGAAAAAGGCAAAGTGTTATTTTGCACTTATGCCTAGAGATGTCAAATTTGAAGAGTGAGATACCAATATAGGTCAAAGAGTTGTTAACAAAGTTTAAGGAAGTTATTTAAGGTGAAATTTTGAAAGGATTACCACATGTGAGGAGTATTTCCCATCAAATATTCATGGTGCCAAGTTTGAGTTTTCCAAATAAGGTGCCACATAGTGACTCCAATAGAGAGTGAGGAGATTAATAGGTAATTCCAAGAGATATTGGATAGAGGGAAAATTAGGGAAAGCTTGAGTCCTTACATAGTACATGTTGTACTAACACCAAATAAATGAATTATAGAATGGAGGATGTGCATTGATTCAAAGGCCATCAACAAGATAACTATTAAGTGTCAATTTCCATTGCTAAGGGTGGAAGACTTAATGGGCTACTCGAGTGCAGTGAAGTACTTGCTCGATTTGAAGAGAAAATATCACCAAATATGAATTTTAGAAAGTGTTGAGTAGGAGACATTGTTCAATATGAAGAAGGGCTATATGAATGCTTGGTCATGTTATTTGGGTTGTCAAATGGACCCTGTGTTGGGTATGTGTTATATTCTTTGAAAAAATGATCCCATGTACTGTACATTGATATGGGAGAAAAGGGGGTCTATTTTCACCGCCCAGACGGAAGGTTTGCGAGGGTTCAAGGGTGGGAGCCCTTGAGAAAAAACATTTGGTCCATTTTTTGCAATTTTTTGCATCCTTTTTTGGTGGTTTTTTGGCACATGGTTTTCACCAATGGTTTTCTAATTCCGGTAAGGAATTAGGGTTGTTGACTAATCTAGGTCAATGGATTAGGGGTTTGGATGTCACGGGATCCTATATGTATATGGTATTGTAAACAATGAAGATGATTAATAAAGAAGATTATAGGTGTTGCTTTAAACAGGTTGTTGGTTTTCCCATTTTAGGTTTCCAGGGTAAAAATCTACATGTAATGTGTGCATGTGTGCCATTGTATCTTTTTTGTTTTTATTAAGAATATGTTTGTAGTAATTAATTGTACAAGGTTAAAATTTACATTTGGTATTAGAGTGAGGTTATCAGCTTTAGGGGAACAACTTTGTGGTTAGGAGTTTGGCTCAGATTTTTCATAAGCCTTGTTACAGTGGGAGATCTGTGATATTGATTCTTCAGGTGAAAAGAAATGGCGAGCAGTTCGAAATAAGAGATCGAGAAATTCAATGGGAAAAGTTTTGATATGTGGAAGCTCAAGATGAAATATTTGTTGGTAGACAAAGATCAATGAATTGCGGTGGATCAAGGTATTACACCTATAGGAATGTCAACAGAAGAATGGAAAAAAATGTATTCGAAGGCGAAGAGCACAATCCGGTTGTGTCTCTCAGGTTCAATATTACTAAATGTATTAGGGGAAGCTACAACCAAGGAATTATGGGATAAGTTGGGGACTTTGTATCAGTCTAAGTCCCTGGAAAATAAATTGTTCCCAAGGAAGAAGTTGTATAACCTTAGGATGAAATATGGAGACTTGGTGATAGAGCATCTGAACGCCTTCAATATTATAGTAAGTTAGCTATTATTTGTTGATATTAATATTTATGACGAAGACAAGTGTATTAGTTTACTGTGTTATTTGCTAGAGTCGTGGGATAATCTAGTTGTAGCCATAGGTAGTAATACAAACTCTTTGAGTTTCAATGATGTGGTCTCATCCTTGTTGTCGGAGGAGATGAAGCAGAAGAACATGGAAGGAAAGAGCACAGATGCATTATTTGCAAGAGGATTCTCCCAGGAAAAAAATAGATCTAAGTCCTCAAGTGGGAGATCTAAATCTAAGGGTAGATCTTGTTGATGGTTTGGTAGCATTGGGAGGCATTCTCACTTGTGGAGTGTGGTGAGAATACCTTCGTCGCTAAGAGGGAGTGTTTATTTTTGTAGCTTCGGGAAGGTATTCTCACATGACCCTAGATGTTGGGCATGTGGGAATTGTCGTGGGCACCACATCACACTTTTAGTTTGGTGAAAACCCCCTTGGATTTGAGTGTGGGATTCATGGGTTTGGTGATGGGATTTGTGGGCTTGTGTTGGGGCTTCACACCCACAAGAAAATCCTAATTTAATGTTGACTTGTGGAGGGGATTTTATGGTGACCCCTAAGGATTATGTATAAAGGAGAGAGGTCATTGTGGCATTTCACATCATGTAGAGTGTAGAGTCATGATGGAGCTATCATAAGTGAGTCTTCATTTATGCTAGGAGGATTGTTGATATCAACAAAGAGGAATTCTACAAGGTGGTGAATGTGGCCCAAGAGAGAGAAGCGAAGAAGGTCACACGTGTGGAGTGGATTTTTTCTACCATACACGGTTTGCAGGAGGATGAAGTGTGTATATACGCGGGTTGCAAATGGAGGAATCATGTATAAGGTATACACAGTTTGTGGGAGAGCCAACACATTATGTACGTGGGTTTCTAGTTGGTGAATCATGTATCTGAATTTTCTGGGCAGGTACAAATTCGTACATGTTGATAGGTGATGTTAACAGGTCGTATAGGTGGTCTACAACAGATTCTTGTGTAGAGGATATTTCCATATATTGTTGAGGTTTGGTTTTTTGATTTGTATAATCGTTGGAGAACAAGGATGTCCTTAGTTTTGGTGATTTTGGAGGACAAGGTTCCTCAGATTTTGGTGATATTGTATTGCTTGGGAGGGATGGTTTTTCCTCGAGATTTCTATTGATAAAAAGGTTACTAAATATAATTATTGTGTCTCTTGTGTATTGATGATTCATATTTAATCTTGTTGTTTTCGTTGCATATGTTTTTCAGTCAATAATTTCAGTGTAAAGTTATTCAGTGATAGTTAGATCACTAGGAAGCAATTTTCCGATCTGAAATTAGTCACATATAGTTGCATGTGAAAATTGACTTGGTATCAGAGCTTAAGATTTGAAGAGAAGAGGATCATATTGAGACATAATTTTGGCTACAAAACTGGAGGAGTGTTTTTTTTGTTCTTCTTGTCACGGACAGGTCACTATTATATATAAATAATAATAAAATAACAAAAGAAAAAGAAAATAACAATAAATAATAATTATAATTTAAAAAATAAATAATAAATCATAATTTAAACAATAAATTAAAATTCATGACTCTCCATAAAGTCATATGGGCCATTATATAATGACCCTCTGTCATTTTAATAATCATCAATTGTAAAAAAAAATATTTATATATATTCTTATATTATTATTTACGTTGTTTTAATCTTATCTCCATGGGTTTTATGTTCCATTGGTATGAAAGAAAGATGTGTACCTTATTTCTCTGCCATTTTCAGTTTGTGTGTGGTACATATGCATCCTCCCACATACCATTTGTTCCTTGCATCCTCCCCTGTCGACCCACACTCTGTTTCGCAGCCCGCCCCCACTCTGTGTCGTAAATTTCCCTTACTCATGGCCCATACCCTATCCCAACAAACCCTTGTCCCAACCGGTGTCTGATAAGAGAGGAAATAAGTATTAGCAATGAGGAACTCAAATAGGAGCTATCACAAAACCTTAAATAAAAAATTGTCGCATAAGTCGAGGTTCAATTTCGGTAAGGCATAGACGATCTAAAACAAGATATTAAAGACAATATTTTCGCAGAGGTCGAGATTGAACTACAATGAGGCATATTAAACTTAAAAAAAAAGAGATAACAATCGAATTGAAGCAAAGACTGGTCGTTATATAACAAGATCATGAAAAAAAACATAATGAGCTTTTAAAACTTATAAAAAGCCAAGGACATCAACAAACCACCCAACCACAACCAAGTGCTTCAAACACATCTAACACACCACCATCACCATTTCCACCACCACCCTCCTACAATTCAATACCAAATCCCCAATTGATAGCACATTATTAAGCCTTAATGATGTATCCTCCCAAATCCAAAATTGAACTCTCAAAATACAATGGGGGCGATAACCAATGTGTGGTGTGGTTTAACTGGACTGTAGAATATTTCCATATATATAACGTTACAACAGACGAAGAAAAAGTTAAATATGCATCTGTGTACCTCGAAGGAAATGCATGCAATTCATACCTATGGTGGAAGGGAAGAACTCAATCATACAATTGGAATTCCTTCAAAAATTATTTTTTTAAAAGATTATGGGGAATCTCTGAAAATGTTTTTTTCTCAAAACTCACCAGGTTACAAGAAAAAGGTAGTGTAGATGAATTTACGCATCAATGGGAATCCCTCACTACATGAGTGTTTGGACTATCTGATAATGAATTACTCCAGTCTTATGTAGGTGGTTTCAAGCCACATATCCAAGACGAGTTAAAATTGCATGAGGTTACAACTGTTGAAATAGTAAGATGCAAGGAAAAGGCGACAGAAGACAAACTAGATGGCCAATAAAGATTCGATAAGGTCTATTCAAGAAGGAACATACCTCATAATACAAATACAAAAAATTACAAATATATACCACCAAACCTATGAGACGATAAAAAAAGAAGTTTGGATGCCCAAATAATAAAAGAAGGAAAATGTAAACGTTGCAGAGAGAATTGGGACCCGAGACATATGTGTCATATAGAAGATAACTCAAAAAAAAATATACACATGTGAAGCAAGAAAAGATGATGAATTAGACTCAGAAGAGTCAGTAAGTGAAGAAGTGGAAACCCCCAAAATGTCACGCCAAACCTCGTGGGTGACAACACACCAAGGATATCACTTGCACCAATCACAGGCATTAGCCAACCACAAACTCCTAAATTAAAAGGACATATAAAAAATGATAATGTCACAGTATTAATAGACACAAGAATCACCCACAATTTTATCGACATCAATATTGCAATGAAACTCAAACTATTTATATATCCCGTTCCAAACATGAAGGTAATGGTTGTCATATATATGGGAGGCGTAGACATGGTTTTAGGAGTCCAATGGTTACAAACCTTAGGCACTTACTCAGTCAATCACCAGAGGAATTTCATCAAATTCAAGTGGAAAGGGAAAAGGTATAAATTATATGGGTTTCAACCTCCCCAAACACAATTTGTGTCATATCAACAAATGGAAACTTTGATCTGGAAGGGAGAAACCACCTATTTCATCCAATGGCACTAGATGGAGATATAAGAATCAGAACAAGATAACTCCAGAGCTCCAAAAATACAAGAACTAATTCAAAAACACAATAAGGTATTTCAAGACTTCCTCGTGGAGTTACCACCACAACGAAGGATTGAACATGTAATTGAAGTTAAGATAGGATCAAGTCTAGTCAAGGTTAGACCATATAGATACCCCCATCATCATAAAACATAAATAGAAAGGTTAGTCCAAGATATATTAAAATGTGGCATTATCACAAAAGGAAAAATTTCATATGCAGCTCTAGTGGTGTTAGTATGAAAGAAAGATGGTTCTTTTAGATTGTGCATAGATTACCGAGGGTTAAACAAGATAACAATCAAGAACAAATTTCCCATGCCATTCATCAATGAAATGTTGGATGAACTTCATGATATATATTTTGTTGAATTTTTCATAAGAGATGATATTGTATGTGAATAAATATCTTATTACAATGATGAATGTTCTATATATAAAGAACATATGGTGACCATCCATGAAGAGATGCATCCCTAAATATATTTATACTTTATATTATTTTATACGTAAAATATAAATATACTTTATATTTATACTTTATACTTTATTATATATATATTTCTACTTTATATTATAAATATATTATTACATTAATAATATTATAATTAATAATATTACTTAATAATTAATAATATTATTAATAATTATCAATCTAGTAGAATGTCTTTTCGATGTCGCCCAAACATCAACATTTTTCAAAACTTTATTTGAGAACAAGGTACTATCAGATTATAGTAAGATTAAAAGATGTATCCAAGACTTCCTTCCAGACACATGAAGGACACTACAAATTCAAGGTGATGCATTTTTGGCTAACTAATTCCCTTTCTACCTTCCAAGCAGCTATGATTGAACTATTCCATCCATACTTGAGAAAATACATGTTAGTCTTCTTTGACGACATCGTCATGAACAACAAAACATGGAAGGAACATATGAAGCATTTGCGACAAGTATTATCTCTTCTAGAATAAAATCAATTTTATGCAAAAATATCAAAGTGTACATTTGGCAAGGAGTAAGTAGAGTATTCCGAGCACATTATATCCAAATATGGAGTCAAGGTAGATCCAAAGAAAATCAAAGCAATCACAGAATGGTCGAGGCCAAAAATAATATCTAAGCTAAGAGGATTTTTTGGGTTGGTTGGATACCATAGAAGATTCGTCAAGAACTATGCTCATTTAACTACCCCCCTAACAAATATCCTAAAGAAAAAATCATTTCAATGGAATGAGGAAGCAGAAACGTGTTTTGAAAATTTAAAGAAAATTGTGTCCACAACCCCCGTGTTAGCAACACTTGACTTTTTGAAACCCTTCGTAATCGAATGTGATGCCTCAAGTTTTGGGATCGGAGCATCCTTGATGCACGATGGACACCCAATAGAATTTGAAATAAGGAAACTAACAAAAAGGATTTTTTACAATCCACGTACAACAAGGAAATGCTTGCCATCATTCATGCATTAACAAAATGGCGAAAATATCTCTTGGGAAGCAAGTTCTTGATACGTAAAGATCATAATAGTCTACAATACTTGTTACAACAAAAAACATTGACAACCGAGCAACACAAATGGATAGAGAAAATTGCCACATTTGATATGGAGATATTACATAAAAGAGGAAAATACGACATAGTGGTTGATGCTCTCTCACGAAAAGATGAAGAAGCACAAGTTTTTGCAGTATCAATAGCAATTCCTGAATGGTTGAACAAAATCTGAACTAAGTATGCCAAAAACCCAGAGACCTATTCCATAATAAATTATTTAAATCAACACCCCAAGTTTGAATGGAAGAATGACATCTTATGGTATAAAGGAATAATTTATTTAAATACCAATTCAAGATTTAAATCCAAGATTCTTCAAGAATCCCATGATTTTCCAGCTGCAAGTCACGTCGAATTTTTCAAAAAATACTATAATGCTTGTAAATCATTTTTTTTGCAAAGGGATGAATGAAGATATTTGGAAATATGTACCAAAATGTGACCTTTGTCATAGAAACAAGAGTGAAAATGTATTAACCCCTGGGTTACTCCACCCGTTACACATTCCCAACCAAAAATGGGAATAAATTTCATTGAAGTATTGCCCATATCAGAAGGGAAAGATAAAATATTAGTGGTAGTAGACAGACTAACCAAGTATGCACACTTTATTGGAGTAAGGAAAACAAACTCCACAAAACAAATAGTTGAATTCTTCTGTAAAAATATTTACAAGTTACATGGGTTCCCCAAAGTCATCGTCAGTGATAGAGACACCAAGTTTAAAGGGAATTTCTGAAGAGATTTTTGCAAACAAATTGAGACCTATCTTAATATGATCTCATCTTACCATCCTCAAACAGAGGGTCAAACATAAATTTTCAATAAATGCTTAGAAACCTACCTTCGTTGCTTTGTCACCAACAAGAAAAATGGTTTCAATGGTTGCACCTCGTTGAATGGTGGTATAATTACACATATCACACATCGGCCAAAATGACACCATTCCAAGATCTTTATGGATATGAACCCCTAACTTGGAAAGAGTTAGCCACAAGTCAAACAAAAGTTGCATCATTAAAAGATCATTTACACGAAAGTCAAAAAATTGTTTAATTACTCAAGGAAAACTTAGCAGTTCCAAGGAACCGAATGAAGCAATAAGATGACCAACACTGAACATAAAGAGAATTTGAAATTGGAGAATGGGTATTTGTAAGACTTCAACCGTATAAACAAATATCTCTTAAACACCAAGGAAATAATAAGTTGTCTCCAAAGTTTTATGGACCATATCAAATTAACAAGAAAATCAATCACATAGCTTATGAATTGGAATTACTAGATAAAAGTCATATCCACAACCTTTTTCAGGTATTGTGTCTAAAAAGGGTCTTAGGGAAACACCAAACAGTGCAGACAATGCTTCCTATGTTGGATGAGGAAGGACGAATAATTTTGGAACCAGAAGCCATTATTTCCACCAGAGAGAAGAAATTGCATTCTTGAGTGATCAAGGAAGATCTTATTAAATGGAAAAATATTTCGGAAGAAGACACAGCATGGGAGTCAGAGCACTTTCGCTAGTTACATCCTTCGTTACCATTTCTTTGAGGACAAATAAAAATTTAAGGAAAGGACAATGTTATACATAAATAATAATAAAATAAGACAATAATAAAATAAAATAAAATAAAAGAAAATAACAATAAATAATAATTATAATTTAAACAATAAATTAAAAGTCACGATTCTCCATAAATTCATNCCCCCCTCGTCATTGTAATAATCATCAATTGTAAAAAAACATTATTTGTATATATATTCTTATATTATTATTTCCATCATTTGAATCTTATTTCCCTGCGTTTACATTCCAATCACAGGTGATAGCTCCGAGGGAGCTAAGGGGTTAGCTCTGATAGGGAGCTACAGTGACGATTACAAGAGGCAACAAGTTAGATGGTCTCTGGTTTGAGACATGGAGTCGATTGTTTAGACAAGGAGTTGTGGACTATTGCAGCTCGGTTGTGTGTCAGGTTGGGAGTTCTGGTGGATTGGCGGAGAGCCTGGATCACAACGTTATGTTGTGTGGTAGATCATCAAATCTGTGGATGGACTTTCGGTGACTTGTCATGGTGAGTTATGATGGGTGTAGCTCAGATTATTTGGCACATATGAAATGGATTCAAACGTTTGGAAGGTTGATGAGATAGAGATAGAGGATGTATGAGGTATTTATCCAGGAGGATGAGGACATTTGTCGAGATGAGTTGCGATGGTCTAGAGTAGACTAGACTGAGTGTCCAACTGTAGCTTGGTATTGTTCAGAAAAGGACACATGATCAGTGGTAGCATGTGTAGAGACAAAGATTTTTTGGTGACTTGGATGATGGGCTTGGGTAGAATTTCATTGGATGTTCGTTACTTGGGGAAGCATGGTGCTTTCCTTGGAGTATTGCATGGTTCTTATCCAGTGGGAGCCACCGATACATGACAGGGGCATAGGATTTTTTCATCTATTTTACAGTGTCTGACTCAATTATGTACGAGAATATTGGTAGGAGGACTAGGCATGTAGTACAGGGATCTGGAGCAGTGGTATTTTGGATGGAGTCAAGGGGTGTGTTGCGAGTGGAAAATGTGTTATGGTTCCAAGAGTGTGTTCTTAGCCTCATGGACTAAGGAATAGGAATATGCAATGTTGTTCTGAGATGAACATGTGTTATTGGATGCTAAGTTGGTCTTCCCAAGTTTTTGGAACCTTTTGTGCATGGGATCTATGCACGAGAGATGTTGCTAGGGTTTGATAGGATATGAACTGATTGTATCCAAGAGGAGACTCAGTTGGTGTCCAGGGAGGATACATATGGTTTGAGTGTCATGACTAAGGTCACTTTGCTTCACAATGTCCACATTGAAGGGGAGAGGGAAGAAGGCAACATGCATCAACAATAGAGGTTGATGAGGTTGCAGATAGTTTCTAGAGGGAGATATTGTTGATCTTCGTCATTTCATGTACAAGCTCTAGTAAGGGGACGTAGTTGGTGGATAACAGAGCATATTTCCATATGATAGGTGCTAGATATTTGTTTGACACTTTCACAGAGACTGGCTCAAACTTGTGTGTAGAGATTGGCACGAGAGTTAAGCATGCAGTACAAGGATCTGGTACAATATCATTTTGATTGGAGTCGGGAGAAGTGTTGAGGGTGTCAAATGTGTTATGGATTCCAAAACTTAGTAGGAGTTTCCTCGGTCTCGGAGATTTAGAGGAAGGGGTACCACATATTATTTAGACATGGACTTGTATTTCTTATGCCCGAATGATCTAGCTTTAGATCAGTGATAGTTCTTGGAGTTAGGCCAAGGGGTCAGTTTATGTGTGTTGCGACCAGGAGGAGTAGAGAGATAGATGAGGAGGAGCAGGTGGCTCCACCAGTGGTGAGGCAGGGGACCCCACTAGTAGCACAAAGACAGTAGGTGGCTCCACTAGTGGTAAGGCAAGTGGCCCTGCCAATAACGCAGATTTAGAGGGATCAAGTAGCTCCACCAGTGATTGAGCAGGCTCAAAGGGAGCCAAAGTTTAGAGGGAGTCATCCCTTAGGATCCAGGGGGGAGGAGTAGCCTCCTAGGAATGTGTATAGGATAGTGGACATGGAGAAATTAGGTTCAAAGGTTGTGTGGACTCATAGGGAGTCAAGAGACTCAGAGGGAGTTTGACTTTAGAGGGGTTCAAGAGGATCAGAGGGAGTATGACTTTAGTGGAAGTCAGGAGGCTCAGAGTGAGATTCATTCGCTCAGTGGGAGCCAACCTTTAGGTCCATATGGGAGAGAGGTATATTCCAATACTGTCAGACAATTTTCATGGGTTGAGGAGGCTAGAAATGAGGTTCAGAGGAAGTAGACTTCTAGGAGCATGATGTCTTCCAGGATGAGATCATGTCAGACAAAAAGATTTGCTTCAGTGACAAAGGGAGCATCCAATCAGATGGATTGGAGAGAAACAGTGGTAGAGGATTTAGTACAAGAGACAAAGATATTTCCATGTGATGATGGATGATGGAATGTCTCCCTCGCTAAGAGGGAGTCTTTATTCTTTGGTAGCATCGGGAGGCATTCCCACTTGTGGAGTGTGGTGAGAATACCTTCCTCGCTAAGAGGGAGTGTTGATTTTTGTAGCTTCAGACAGGTATTCTCACATGACCCTAGGTGTTGGACATGTGGGAATCGTTATGGGCACCACATCACACTTTCGTTTTGGTGAAAACCCCATTTGATTTGAGTGGGGGCTTCATGGATTTGGTAATGGGATTTGTGGGCTTGTGTTGGGGCTTCACACCCAGAAGGAATTACTAATTTGTTGTTGACTTGTGGAGGGGATTCTATGGTGACCCATAAGGATTGTATATAAAGGAGAGAAGTCATTGTGGCACTTCACATCATGTAGAGTGTAGAGACATGATGGAGCTAACATAAGTGAGTATGCACTTGTGCTAGGAGGATTAATGATATCAACAAAGGGGAATTCTGCAAGGTGGAAAATCTATCCCAAGAGAGAGAAGTGAAGAAGGTTGCACGTGTGGAGCAAATGTTTTGTACCATACATGGTTTGTAGGAGGATTAAGCACGTATATACACAGGATGCAGATGAACGAATCACGTATAGAGTATACATTGTTTGCATGAGAGAAAACAATGTATGTACGCGGGTTTCCAGTTGGTGAATTGTGTATCTGAAGTTTCTGGGTAGGTAAAAATATGTACAGGTTGACAGGTGATGTCAGCAAGCTGTACATGTAGTCTACAGTAGATTTGTGTGTAGAGGAGATTTCCATATGTTTTTGAGGTTTGGTGTTCCGGTTTGTATAATCATTGGAGAATAAGGTTGTTCTCAATTTTAGTGATTTTGGAGGACAAGGTTGTTCTCAGTTTTAGTGATTTTGGAGGACAAGGTTGTCCTCAGATTTTGGTGATATTGTATTCATTGGGAAGGATGGTTTTGTCCTCAGGATTTATGATGATAACAAGGTTATTGAACAAAATTATTATGTCTCTTGTGTATTGATGATTCATCTCCAATCTTGTTGTTTCCGCTGCATATGTTTTTCAGTCAATAATTTCAGTGTAAAGTTGTTTAGTGATAGTTAGATCATTAGGAAGCAATTTTGAGGTCTTAAATTAGCCACATAGAGTTTCATGTGAAAATTGACAGATCCAAATTTCCCAGGAAATTTTTGAAGGTATGTTGGAGATGTGGAAAAGAAGGGCACTACAAGAAGCAATGTAGATCCAAAAGTGTTGAGAGAGGGAAGGGATATGAAGTTAGTCCTTCTCTAGAAGTAAAAGCCTCCTTGGAAGGAGGGGATGTGTACTTGGCTTATTCAAGAACACATGCAAATAATGAGGCATGGTTGGTTGACTCAGGCAGATCCTTTCATATAACTCCCCATAGGGAGTGGTTCTATGAATATGAAAGGTATTATGGAGGTGATGTTTTCCTAGGTGATGAATCGACAACCAAAATCATAGGAAGAGGAAAATTCAAGTTTAATATCATGGATGGGAGGATTAGAACACTCACTGGTGTTCTATACATTCCAAGTTTGGCTAGAAATTTGATTTCTATAAGCAAAATGGATGATGCAGTGGTAAAAAAAATATTTGATAAAGAAACATGTGTCAGAGAAATTATATGTATAATTTTTCTACATCAAATCACCAACTCGAGGGATTGTAAGCTTTGATATGCAAGCATAGGAAATGCATGATCAGAGACTATTATAGCTTAATGTCGATAAACCATGCTTAAACACAAACTACTAGAAATCAACACTAAAGAATGTATCACTAGGTTGTGGGACAACTAATGTTATAAGGGATCTGAATCACAATCTTTTATACACAGATGTGATGTTCTTGTGATTTTTTGGGAGTAGCTTATTAGTGTATTGAACGTTCAATGATTTTCCTGTAGTGAAACTAAGCAATGAATGAAAGGAAAGAAAACAATTTGTTGTAATTTCCACAGAGGTGTCTCCATACACTGGGTTAATGATGACAGAGATACTCTAATGGTACCAATTGCATTCTTGCACTCAGATCAAAGCAAAGCATTCCCGCAATTTGAGAGAGAGTTTTGTCTTGTACAACATGATTTTCAGTGGAGGACTTTCTTTGTAGAGGATGAATGCATAAAAAACAACTATTGAATTGCGTTCTAGGAAATTAAATTTACAACTAAACTAACTAAAAGAAAATGAATATAGCACAACGTATGTTAGAGAATGGGGACATAATATTACCAATTGATTATTGTGGAATGTAATTGGATATTAAAAGTATCCAAGCATGGACTCCGCCTCTTTTTTCCAATAATCCTCTCCACCTTCTCTAATTTTGATCCAAGTTTATATAGAACAAAGCAATGGGGTGGATCAAACCAACTTCCCCAATTTCAGAACTGTGCAATATTAAGAATATCAAATACAATAATAATAATTACAAATTAAGTTTATCATGGTTGAAAGGATGAAGTGTAATATGATACAAGCCATATCCACAGCATAAAAGAGTTGGGAATAGGTTGATTTGATCTCCTTTTCTAGGCAAACCCAGATTAGAAATTTTCCCATATCTCCTAGATCCTTCACCATTTTGGAAAATAGCTTAATTTTCAGTTGAATGGGTGTGTTATGCACACAACCCATGCCTTATATTTTCCATATTCTTCTTCATCAGATCATAAATCGCCTTTAAGATTGTTGTCTGAAAACTGTTGCTAAATTTGACAAGAATGTTGACAATGAGATGGAGGCTTCCATATATGACCTGGGCGCGAACCAAGAAACACACACCATGATAGAATCTATATATTCAAAACCCTTGTGGCCATTTTCCATTTGGGTGTGCATACATATGCTAACCATGCAATTCAGGTGCAAGAACTGAATACTAGGTACAAGAATTGAACTGTCAAAAACCTTCATCAACAAGATTAATCCAAATCCTTTCTAAATAATTAAAAAACAAATGAAATTATGAATATTAACAAAATTTTACTCGTCAATATTTTTAGGCACATAATTATGGGTAAATGTGGTAATAGGAATAATAAACGAGTGTGAGGATAAGATAAAAGGAGACTAATTGACGGTGTAAAAGATATCAATTTAGTGAGCCAACAACTTGCATGATGATTCTAGGAGAAATGGTCTTGTTGAAGGGAGTTTGGATTGGAACTTTTTATAAGTTGTAGGGAAGGACTATTAGTGATGGGTGTAATAGTTCCATTGTTCTTGGTATTGGAGATGAAAAATAAAAAAACTCCTACAGTCTCTGAAGAAAATATTAAGTTGTGGCATCGAAGACTAGGGCATATCGAAGAGAAGGGATTGCAAATACTACATGGTAAAGGTATGGTTGAAGGTATGTCTAACCATTATATGGGTTTTAATTTCTATGAACATTGTGTATGGGAAGAGGAATCGGGTAAGATTCCCCTCTAGTGCAACAAGGAAAGAGAGAATTTTGCAGTTGGTGCACAGTGATGTGTTTGGACCTGTGTCTGTTCCATCACTGAGAAAATATGTGTATTATGCCTCATTTATATATGATTTCTCGATGTATACATGGATATATTTCTTCAAGAAGAAATATCAAGTCTTTAACATGTTTAAAGAGTTTAAGGGTCTTGTGGAGAATCAAATAGAGAAGAATTTAGGTGTTGAGGACAAATAATGGTGAGGAGTTCTGCGGAAATTAATTTGAAGAATTATGTAAGAAGTGTGGTATAAAAAGTGTTATCGCACAAGTTGTAGGTTGGGAAAAGCTCGACCAAACCACCAAATGGTGGCAACTAAGAGAGAACCTACCCATTGTCACTTTAGATAGGTGTTCCCGTCACTTTAGAGATGATAGAATCACCTCAAGGCGGGAATCTCGATGACCTTGGGGTAAATGAGATGGAAATTGAGATGTATGAATGGAATCCCCTATAGGTCAAGTTACTAGATGGAAGAAGGCTTAATAATGAGTCTTGGGAGATTTTTAAGGTTTCCAAGCCCTTGGGTACCTACCAAGAGTGTCTGTACCTACCCTAGACACAAGAAAAACCAATTTATGCAGTATATGTTATTTGGACTAGCAAGTTAAGCGTGTTGTCCCTAATTGCAGTAGTAAATAGAAATATATATCAGCAAGAGAAATAGCTAGTTACTACAAAATTAACCATCAAAATTGTCAAATAATTGTTAGACAATGAAGCACTAAACCAATAGATAACTTTCCAATATTCAAGCACAAACTTTGATGGTGAAAGAGGATTGCTAGATAGTGTTTTCAGAGAATTATTGTAGCAGACTTATGGTTGTATCAAAAAATTTCTACAGAAGAAATATTGAACCACCAAAAATCACAAGTAAACCACCCAAAACATGCACAATGATTACTAGATTATTATGGCAGCTTCTTAGCAATTTTTTACGAATGAATAGTGAGTAAGAGAAAGAAGTTAAATGAGTTTGTTTAATGGTTGTAGCATAAATTTTATAACAGAAATAGTATATCCTTGACCAATCAAAACTCCCTTGTGGCCTTAGCAAGCTTAGAGCACATAGAATATATTCCAATTTAGACAATCTCAAAATCTCGTGATTTCACGTATCCCAATGCAATGATTTTATTTCTCCAATGTAAAGAAGATTAGTGTCTTTAACTATTGGGTTGTGGAGTCTCAAAATTAAAGAGATAGGTGAGCTACTTCCATGGGGGTGTAAGCCTTTTTACTCCCCAAGGAAAGCTAAGCTAGCTAGGAAAAACCCTAGGAAGGTGTAAACCCTTTTACTCCTGCTAGTATTTCCTTATGCAATAAAGTATTTCAATACAGTTACAATGGACTTAGTGGGGTTGTATGCACTTATACTTTCCAAAAGATTAATCAAATTAACCTTGAAACCAAGAAAAGAAGCAATAGCAACAAAGATTCCTTACCTAGCCCAATCCTTAACAAGATAAACCTCTTTCTAACCAAACAAATCCACCATAAAGCAAGAAATAGTCCTCCACTAGAGATAACGCATCATCCATCCATCCAATAGCCAAAGTAAAACCATTACAGAAGAGTAGAAACCAAGATATAATGAGAAATTCTCAAATAGGGCGCAAATTTCAGCCAAGTATCCTTCTCCACAAGGAAGAGCTATGTTATGAAAAGAGATTCACATGATCTCTATTTATACAAAAGTTCTAACACATAGTTTGTCCACATTCAAAGAGTAAAACATAAAATAAGGGGTCAACAACCCTTATCTTATCCCTTTAACCAAATAATTCATTTAAAATTCACTTTAACACATTAGAAACCCTAAAAAGAAGGTGATTTCACCCCTTTAGAAGATGTTTTGTCACTTTGAGTGAGTCGTTGGAGAAGAGAATGGAGGTCGTTGGGGCTGCTTAACACATTAGAAACTCTAAAAAGAAAATGATGTCATCCCTTTCAGAGATGTTTTGGCACTTGAATGAGTAATTAGAGAAGATAATGAAGGTTGTTGGGGCTCCTTGAGCCTCCTCATAATGTGCTAGGGCCAATCCATGCCTCCTCTGGTCAAAATATACCAAGTTTCAATGTGCAATAACTCCATCACCATCAAACCCCCTCAAGCATGATGTTAACACTTAAAAGATGACCTTTTCCCTCACCTAGGCAAGTCGTTAGGGTACTAGGGGATGGATAATATCCTCCATGATGTCAAGTAATCCTCCAAAGGTGTATCTTTGTTATCTGGTGTGCATTCCTACAACATCCAACATGTGGGCTCCTTGCCCCATGGAAGCCCAAGCTAGGCTTGTTCTCCCAAAACTGGCCATCAAGCAAGGTCCTTCAAAACAAAAGGGTACACCCGCCAAATATCTCAAGTCAAAGATATCATGAAAAGTGTAAACCACATCTAATAATCAAGGCACCTAAACATGTGCATCAAACTACCTCATCAAATTAAACAAATAATTAAAAAATTTATACAATTGACAAAGTTTAAGTATGGGAGGGGTTTCATAAAGGTCCTATTGGGTAGACCAAAACCCTCAAGTAGGGAATGATCCCAAGGATGGCCTTTCAAGGTTATGTAGTGGATGATGAGGTGGAAGTGTTTTAGACTTCATAGGTCGATGAGTTTCATGACATACAAGGCATCGTATTATCTCATTTATGGGTGCCTTTGTAGAGGGTGTGTGTTAAGCCCTAATATTGGCTCATTACCCCTTAATTGGGGCATATTATATTAGTAATCTTATTTTATTTATGTCGGCTTTAGGACATTAGTTGTAATTATATCTCCTAGTCTCCTATATATACCGAGGCATTTTCATTTTGAATCATCTTGTACTTAAACATTTAAGTGGGGTAAAAGGAGGTTTCCCCCTCGAAGAGGCTTATTATCTGAAATTATCTCTTTTTCAAGGCATTGAGTACTTTTTCTAAGGTTTTTCTACGATATATTGATATTTGGTTCTTATCATATGGTATCAGAGCTCAAGGTCTTGGAGTTTTGCTGCTACATCTGAGACACCTTGGAATTTTTGCGATAACTTTTTTTCTACAATGTTTCAGAAGGAACGGATTAGAGTGTATTTAGTAGAAGGATCAAGGTACGTTGGGTTCAAATTTCAGCTCCTGAGGCCTTATACTTTTGGAGATATAGCCTGTACAAGATAGGGTTCTGGAATCATCATGAATTGAATCATTGCGGAATTTTCGCTATAAAAATGTTTTTGTAACGTTGTAGACCCTAAACTCTGGAGGATATTCACAAAAATTAGTAAACTATTTGTGTTAAAAATTTCATCTTCTGGTTCATCTTAAATTTGTACATACACCCTATGTAAGATAGGGTATCTAACTAGTCCTATTGACTAGTCTCAAGAAGGTGTTCCAGGTAAAACAATCATAACTTCTTCCTAGAGTATCCAAATTGAGTGGGACCAGTTTCATTGGATCGTGGACAATCTGTAATATTTCTCGTATGAGTTTTAGAATTTTATATCAATTATTTGTGCGTGGCACACTATACAAGTGAGATCTTCTGGAAAGGCCAAAAATTGGCAAGTTGTGGGGAAGTTATCGTAAATTCCACATGGCACATCCAAATTTGATCAGACCTATGGAATTGCAAAGAATAAATATTAGAGAACTACATAAAAACAAATTTTCATACCCAGAAGGGATGAAACTTGGGAGATACAACAAAATAAATATTGCCTAGCAGAACCACCTCAAAATCAATGTTCAAAAGTGATACTTGGTCAACATGCCGCCCAAAAAGGGAATTTCTACGCCAAATAAGCCTCCAAACAATCCTACTTGGACTCGTGATGAAGGTGAAGAAATGCGTAGAGACATAAATGATTTACAAAAGAAGATAGTAACAAAATATGAACTACAAGAAATGGAAGCTAAGTTGGAGGCAAAGATGGATGGTTTAAAAGAGGAGATCATGGAAGTATTGAAAAATTTCGTAACAGAGAAGACACCTGAAAGTGAAAATGCATCCCATGAAATTCATGATGAAGACACAAGGAAGGTGAATCA
>SNQJ01S0151488.1:23079-43565 GCA_010110895.2 Picea sitchensis
TTATGGCACTTTATGGATACCACCCTCCTTCCATCACTTCTTCTCTAAAAGAAAAATCTAAGGTTCAAGTAGTGGAAGATCACATCGAGAATCAACAACAAGTTCTCCAAATCTTAAAGGACAACCTGACCATGGCACAAAATAGCATGAAACAACAAGCAGATCAACATCGTAGTGAAAGAAGTTTTGAAGTAGGGGATTAGGTGTTTTTAAGACTACAACCATATAAACAGATGTCCCTCAATCAAGCCAAGAAGGATAATAAATTATCACCAAAGTACTATGGCCCATATCAGGTGTTGCAAAATATTGGTACTATGGCATACAAATTGGAGTTGCTTGCATCTTCACGAGTACACCTAGTTTTCCATGTTTCATGCTTAAAGAAGGTTATAGGCGACAAGATCCCAGTTCAAACTATATTTCTAGAACTTGATGAGGAAGGAAAAATCATATTGTAGCCTGAAGCCATCACTGACATAAGAATTCGCCAGCTGAGGAATAGATCCATTTCACAGTATCTCATTAAATGGAGGAAACTACCGGCTGAAGATTCCACTTGGGAAGATGAGTCTTTTATACAGAAGCATCCAGAGTTACTCAAGCATTGCGGACAACACTTGTCTAAAGGGGAGGGGCATGTTAAGCCCTAATATTGTCTCATTACCCCTTAATTGGGGCATATTATATCAATAATGTTATTTTATTTATGTCCTCCTAATCTCCTATATATACCAAGGAGACATTTTCATTTTGAATCATCTTGTACTTGAACATTTAAGTGGGGTAAAAGGAGGTCTCCCCCTCGAAGAGGATTATTATCTCAAATTATCTCTTTTTCAAGGCGTTGAGTACTTTTTCCGAGGTTTTTCTATGCTATATTGATATTTGGTTCTTATCAGTGTGTGTTACCTTCGTTTGTGATGCACTTTTTCAAAGCCCATATTGTTGTCATTGTTTCTTCTTAGATATTCCTTTCTCTTTATATCACTTTCATGTTTTAAGGAACAATTTGAAGGCCACTATCCTAGATTGGTGTCCAAATAACAACAGTTTCATTCACCAATACCTCGCAGAAATGAGAAGGCTGACTCGTGATGAGACCCTCTTTCTCTCGGTTGTGTAACTCATAACCACTACCATGTCTTGGTGACCAGATGATGGTAATTTGATACCGCTAAATACCGATGATCATGATAGGTCGGCTCGTGATGAGACCTCCCATCCTCCAACTAACCCCTTGAGCATTCACTATCATTTTTGAAGGTCCCCCGTTTCTATATAGAAGTGTTTCATTGCTTTATCGGTGATCCCTAGGTGAAACATCTGGAAGGTCTATATTTAGGATTTATATTTTTAGCCAACAACAATCCCTCTGGTCCATCAGCCCCTTCTTCCCATGAAATTAGGTACATTCCCTTCTTGGGTCACTAAATTCAAAGGTCCTGGAAGAGGGTAATATGATGGGAATTTAATGAGTGGAAAGTGGTAAGTATGGTTGGGAATGGTACAACAACCCCTTAAAGGACTCATAGTCACAAACCTTCCCCAAAGGTTTGCCACTTATTAGGGAATATATGAAACTCACCAAGGTGAAACAGGGTCAAAATAATAATGTCCAAGAAGGCATTATATAATCAAAAGGAGCTTAAATACAACATGTTTAAATGCCTCAAATATTAGGGTGACTACCTACCATAATACCTGACTTGTACCGCATGGAGCTAGACTCATATTCCTTCCATAAGTTGGTTGGTGTGGTGGATGCACTGACAATGGATCAAAATGTGGTGATAGAGCGGGCTTATGTATGTGCAAGTGGAAATTTCTAGTCATGTGGTCTCTTGACACTCCATATCTACAACATGAGGGCCTCGAGACATCATCTCCTTAGTTATCACACAAAATGGGGATAAAATTTGGCTCCTACTTGGGGACATGTGCTCGTTGTAGAGTGCATGAGAATCCCATCATCTCCCACTAGACCTGTGTCTACACTGAAACAAGAAACCATAAAATATAGGGTGGTTCTATCACCCTTCGTACATATACATCAAAACCAAAAATCAAAACTAATCTAGAAAAGAACATTTGAGCATTTTTTAAAAAAAATCTAAACTAAGCATGAAGTCAATATGCAAGTAGAGAAAAATGAAATATGAAATGCATCTAAACTAACATGACCAATCAATATGAAAATGAAAGGAAATCATTATGACCTACCTACCTACCTGGGGCCTTGGGGCCCCGAAGATCATGCGATAGGTGATGTCAGGTGAATTCATACAACCAGTGCAACCAGTTGATCATCTCATAAAAGTATCTCCCCTTGTACTTAATCATATGAAACAAAAAAGATAAGTTCATCACAAAACGATCATGAGCATAAATAGATATATAATCAATCGTAAAATGAAACTCATGGAGATGGGTGGGAGGGATTAAATCCTACCGGAAATAGGAACCATCAACATGATCACCCTGCATGAAAGTGTAACCACAAGCATGGTCAATCCATCTATGAAGAGGGATACCATGTGTAGACGATGGCTCATCTTCATCTGCGTTAGTATGATCATTGATTCTTGAATACCAAGAAAATATGAGAGATCCCAGGAATACCTCATGATTTCCCTGAGAAGAATGAAAGAGGTAAGGGACATGCTCAGATCTAGAGAAATAAAAATGTGGCCTCTTAATTTGTGAATCCCTGTAAAAATCCCCAATATGAAAATACTTTCTCTTTGTAGAGTGAACCTCTAATTTCTCTGAGATGGCTACGTCCTGGTAATCCTCCAAAATTGGGGATGAAGTTGGTTGAGATTCCTCATACAACAAGTATGCTTCCCCAAAAAGATATGCATCACAAGTCCCAAGGGATGATTGAAAATCATCTTGAAAATGTTGCGACCGGTCATCCTCGAATAAATCTATAATCATGTCATCATTAGGCTACCAAACATATGAATCATACATGTATGAAAAGTAGTCCTCTAAACATGACAACTCAAACCCCTTCCCTTGGGGGCTACCCTCAATATCGTAAATGGGGTCTCTATCAAAAATGAGATGACCAAAATCTCACATGCTTTTTCCTGTTTGTATGAAAGTTTCTATATGTTCATCAACCATATCCTAAGGTTCTTTCATAATATTGTTAGCATGATTGAGAATTACCATCTCTTTGTACTCGTGTGCAGAAAGAGCAGAGGTCGGGGCGGCTTCAACAAGATCTTCAAATTCCTCATCACCGAGGCTAGTTGCTTATTAAACTTCGTGAACAAGACGAGAGGATGGCTGGAAAACCTCAACCTCATCAAGAGGGAGAAAAGATAATGATGCATCAACATGTTGTGCTTCATCGGGATTATTTTTTCTCTTCATGGTCACTCTCTTCCATCGCCTCTTCATTACACGCGACTTTATCCTTACTGCAAAGTGCTTTGTTTTCCTTTTTTGAAAAGGATTTGTCGTATCTGAGGGATCCTCTAATACTTATTCACTTATGTTAGTGTCAGAAGTCGCTCCTGGATTGCTTGTAGGAGTAGAGCCCAACGCCCATCAGTTTTTATGTCATGATAGTTTTAATGGGTGATCAAATGGGTAGAGACTCGGGCAGATATCGCTCTAACTTGGGAACTGAGTCTGGTATGTAAGGAACAAAGGAGGTCTTGATCTAACTTCAATCAGTGAGTTGATTAAAAGATGAGCAGGTTGAAGACTTGGTAAGAAGAGTGAGCAAACTGCCTCGGGCAACAGGCTTTTCAGCAGTTTGCAGAAGAAAGACTCTGAATGCAAGATCCTCTTGGTTCAGGGTCTCAAGAAACCGAAAGGGGGACTCGAATGGATTCTCCAATTCCAAATCGCTCAGCGCTAATAAAATCACAAGGACCGATTAGAAACAATGCAACTGTTACAGTGATCCAATCTACATCATCCTATAACAGTTACAACTCGAATGGATTCTCCAATTCCGAGATGCTCTAACACAGTGTAAACAAAGACATGAAAGAAAATGACATCCATAAGGCAAGAAGTATCAAGAGTCCATGGATAACCAGAATAACAGTGCTTCATTAAATCTTTACAACCGGGAGCCTCGCTCAACCATCGATCCCTTTCAAAAATGGCGAAAACGCCTACATATACTCAAAAATAACAACAGCAGCAAAAACGAGACGCTGCATTAAAGAATTGTGTCTGCCTAGCTTCTGACAGCTTGCCTATGCAGACTCAGGATGATCATGCACCTATGACAGATGCCATCAGATTTCGGATTGTCCTTCTGCAGGTGAGTTGACGTGCTTTTAATTCGTCGCCGGACTTTCCCTTTATGGCGGAGCCGATGTCTAACCACCTACAAAAACTGCAATAACTGCCATCTTGGGATCAGGAATGGCTCTGGTCAAATCTGCCTTTTGTGGACGTGGATGTCTTTTCGAGGGGCCACCTGGACCAGCAAAACGGCTCACGGGATGAGAGGTGGAAGATGTGGCATACTCGACGAGGATGTTGTAGGTGTCGGTATGGTATGGTGAAGGGACAGGAGACAGCGAATGGAGGGAGGTGCTGAGGTAGAGGTGACTGGGCGAAAGGGACACATGGCAGGTGGTGAGGACTTAGGACCAGTATATTCATGCCACGTACAGATAGGGGGCCTGCTAGAGTGAAATTCCATTCCGGACCCCCCCCCTCCATTAAAGGCAGAACTGATGGGGGGGTCTGGAATCCAATACAGACCGTAGATCTAAACGCCGAGACTTGGGACATCCAGATGCACACATACATTATCTCTGATTCCGGACCCCCCCTCTCGTTAAAGCCAGAATGACAGAGGGGGTGCGGAATGGAACCTCATCCATGAATTTGAGTGCCTGGATTACGACCGTCCAGATCTACGCCCTCTTTAAATTAAATTTGCCCGAGCCTTGCTGATGGATGAATGGCTGAGATGACCTCGGAACTTTCAACATGAAAATCCCGAAGGGCCCCATTCGTGGCTCAACTATTGCGCCACGCATCCTTTGGATGGACGACTGATATCCTTTCTTGCATGCAATATAGACGCTACCTATTGCACTAATCCCGGTGCAACTCTGCTAACCGCGATTTCCCGTCGTCCGTCGATCTGCTTTTATAGATTAATCCAGGCCGTTGACAACGTAATTTCTCCCGCTCACTTGATTTTTAGCCTGAAATGGGGCTTTACGTGCTACGCTTGGGCGTTCTTCGTGCAACCTGCAGCTCTGGATGCTCTCGGGCCCAAGACAAGAATTGTTGCTAACAACTTCCACGGTCATGGAATAAAGCATAATCAAGTTATTAAAAAGGGTCGTGACTCATCATGTTCACTTCTTGATGTGCAAGAGGAGCAGAGGCCTGGATATTTTCATCAAGTGGAAGGGCATATATAAGCACTTCATCTTCATCAAATGCATCGTCTGGATATAAAACATGATAAACTTCATCAAAATCTTCTTGGTAAATTTATTCAAGCGTTTCTTCTTCTATTGTCTCATCATCCACTGGAAAACCTTCTCTGCAAAGAGCGTGTTTGAGATCTTGGAAAGTATCTTGCAAATTCTGGGTGGTTGGTTGATAATGCTTGAGAAATTCTTCAATGAGCCTGGTAGAAGATGGGATGATCTTCAGATTACATGAGTGTGCAATCCAATTCCTTTGACATGATTCCAGTGAAGATAAAAAAAAATCATCAACACATCCTCATGTAGCACATTTAGGCTTGAAGCATACTTCATATAATTGATGACATGGGTGACTGCTAGAGTTGGATCACCATTAAATTTAGGGAAACTTGCCCTCCACCATATAGGGGAATGATTTGGATATGCAAGGATATTCTAAACATCAATGTAAGATTACACATTATGGAATTCCCCTTGTAAGTCTTGTGAGGCCATGGTTCCATTACTTAGGGTAATACCTCAATGGAGTCACCATATGAGAACAAGGCACATCAAATAATGAAAGGGGAAAAAGGGGAAATGTGGGTTCTTGGAAGGTGGAGTCACTAGATGAGATTTAAGAAGATCTCATCAAGGGTAGAAAAGGTAATTTTTTCAATGGAGTCGCAAGGCAAGCTAAGGGTAAAGGATTTGGGGTTAAAGCTTCCCAAAGTGTCATTAGGGTTCAAAAGAGGATTCAAAATCCTCCTCAGAAATGATGCAAAAATGTTATCGCACAAGTTGTAGGATGGGAAAATCCTAACCCAACCACCAAATTGCGACAAATAAGAGAGCACCTACCCATTGTCACCTTAGATAGGTGTTCCTGACAATTTATAGATGATAGAATCACCTCAAGGGGGAATCCCGGTGACCCTAGGGGAAATGAGAAGGAAAGTGATATGTATGAATGTAATCCCCTATAGGTCAAGTTACTATATGGAACATGGCTTGATAATGAGTCTTGGGAGAGGTTTAAGGTTTCCAAGCCCTTGGGTACCTGCTGAGAGTTTATGTACCTACCCGAGACACAAGAAAAAACAACTATACACAGTATATGTTAGATGGACTAGCAAGTTAATATTTTTTTCCCTAATTGTAGTAGTAAAAATAAATATATATCAACAAGAGAAATAGCTAGTTACTATAGAATTAACCATCGAAATTGTCAAATAATTATTGGACAATAAAGCACTAAACCAATATATAACTTTCCAATATTCAAGCACAAACTTTGACAGTAAAAGAGGGATGCTAGATAGTGTTTTCAGAAAATTATTGTAGCATACTTATGGGTGTAGAAAACAATTTCTAGAACAGAAATATTCAACCACCAAAAATCACAAGTAAACGACCCAAAAGATGCACAATGATTACTAGATTATTATGGCAGCCTCTTAGCAATTTTTTATGGATGAATAGTGAGTAAGAGAAATAAGTTAAATGAGTTTGTTGCAGCCCTAATGGATGTATAATAAATTTTATAACAACAATAAGACATCCTTGACCAATCAAAACTCCCTTGTGGACTTAGCAAGCTTAGAGAACATAGAATAGATTCCAATTTAGACAATCTCAAAATCTTGTGATTTCACGTATCCCAATGCAATGATTTTATTTCTCTAATGCAAAGAATATTAGTGCCTTTAACTATTGGGTTGTGGAGTCTCAAAATTAAATATCTAGGTGAGCTACTTCCTTGGGGGTGTAAGCCTTTTTACTCCCCAAGGCAAGCTAAGCTAGCTAGGAAAAACCCTAGGAGGGTGTAAACCCTTTTACTCCTACTAGTATTTCCTTATGCAATAAAGTATTTCAAGACAATTACAATGGACTTAGTGGGTTTGTATGCACTTATAATCCCAAAAATATTAATCAAATTAACCTTGAAAACAATAAAAGAAGCAATAGCAACAAATATTCCTTGCATAGTCCAAACATTAACAAGATAAACCACTTTTTAACCAAACAAATCCACTATAAATGAAGAAATAGTCCTCCACTAGAGATAGTGCATCATCCATCCATCCAATAGCCAAATTAAAACCATTAAAAGAGAGTAGAAACCAATAGACAATGATAAATTCCCAAATAGGGTGCAAATTTCAGCCAATTATCCTACTCCACAAGGGAGAGCTATGTTATGAAAAGAGATTCACTTGATCTCTATTTATACAAAAGTTCTAACACATAGTTTGTCCACATTCAAAGGGTAAAACATAATATAAGGGGTCAAAAACCCTTATCTTACCCCTTTAACCAAATAATTCATTTAAAATTCACGTTTACACATTAGAAACCCTAAAAAGAATATGATGTCATCCCTTTACGAGACGTTTTGGCACTTTGAGAAAGTCGTTGAAGAAGATAATGGAGGTCGTTGGGGCTCATTGAGCCTCCTCATCATGTGATAGGTTCAATAAATGCCTCCTTCGGTCAAAATATGCCAAGTTTCAATGTGAAATAACTCCATCACCATCAAACCCCCTCAAGCATGACATCAATCCTCAAAAGATGACATTTTGCCTCTCCTAGGAAAGTCGTTAGGGTACTAGGGGCTGGATAAGATCTCCCATGATGTCAAGTAAGCCTCCAAAGGCGTATCTTTGTGATCCAATGTGAGGGCCTAAAACATCCAACCTGTGGGCTCCTTTCCCCATGGAATACCAAGCTAGGAGTGTTCTCCCAAAACTGGCCACCAAGCAAGGTTCTGCAAAACAAAAGGGTACATCCTCCAAATATCTTAAGTAAAAGATATCATGACAAGTGTAAACCACATATAATAAGCAAGGAACCTAAACATGTGCATCAAACTACCTCATCAAATTAAACAAATGCTTAAAAACACTATACAATTGACCAGGTTTAAGTATGGGAGGGGTGTCATAAAGGTCCTATTGGGTAGACCAAAACCCTCAAGTAGGGGATGCTCCAAAATATTGCATTTCAAGGTTATGTATGGGATGATGAGGTGGAAGGGGTTTAGACTTCATAGTTCGATGAGTTTCATGACATATAAGGACTCGTATTATCTCATTTATGGGTGCATTTGTAGAGGGTGTGTGGCACATTCGTTTGCGATGTAGTTTTTCCAAGCCCATCTTCTTTTTGTTCTTTCTTCTTAGCTCTTATTTTCTCTTTATATTTATTTCATGTTTTAAGGAACAAGTTGAATTCCACTGTCTTGGCTTGGTGTCCAGATAAAAATAGTGTCATTCAAAAATACCTCACATAAATGAGAAGGTTGGCTCATGATGAGACCCCTTTTCTCTCAGTTGTGTAACTGAGAAACGCTACCCTGTCTTGGTGACCAGATGATGGTAATTTAATAACGCTAAATACCCATGATCATGATAGGTCAGCTCGTGATGAGACCTCCCATCCTCCAACTAACCCCTTGAGAATTCACTATCATTTTTGTAGGTCCCCCATTTCTTATAGATAAGTGTTTCATTTCTTTCTTGGGGATCCATGGGTGAAGCATCTAGAAGGTCTATATTTAGGATTTTATCTTTTTATCGAACAACAATCCCTTTGGGCCTTCAGCCCCTTCTTCCCATGAAATGAGGTATATTCCCTTCTTGGGTCACTAAAGTCAAAGGGCCTAGAAGAGGGAAATATGATGGGAATGTAATTAGCATAAAGTGGTAAGTATGGTCGGTAATGGTATGACAACCCCTTAAGGAGCACCTAGTCACAAACCTTCCCCAAAGGTTGGCCACTTAATAGGAAATATATGACACTCACCAAGGTGAAACATGGTCAAAAACATAATTCCCAAGCAAGCGTTCTATAATCAAAAGTAGTTTAAATACAACATGTTTAAATGCCTCAAATATTAGGGTGATTACCTTCCACAATACCTGACTTGTACCACATAGAGCAAGATCCATCTACCTTCCAGAAGCTAGATGGTGTTGTGGATGCACCGACAATGGATCAGAATGTGGTGATAGAGAGGGCTTCCATATGTGCAAGTGGAAAATTCTATTCATGTGGTCTCTTGGCACTCCATATCTGCAACCTGAGGGCCTCAAGACATCATCTCCTTAGTTATCACACAAAATGGGGATAACAACAAAGAATAATACTACTCCATATACACCTTATCATAATGGAGTTTCAAAAAGGATGAATATGACACTAATGGAAAAATCAAGGTGGATGCTCAGTGGTGTCTGGTTAGGACAAGAATTATGGGCAGAGGCAGTGGGTATTGCATGTTACCTGATCATTCGATCACCCTCATTAGCACTGGATGACAAGACTCCACATGAGGTATGGACTATTAAGAAACCCTCTCTCACACATCTCAGGGTATTTAGCTATGATGCCTAAGTTCACATTCCAAAGTAGTAAGCTAGATAAAAAGGTTGAAAAGTGTATCTTTATTGGGTATACATATGGTCTAAAAGGATATAAGCTTTGGAACCCAGAAACTAAAAAGGTAGTGTATCGTCGAGATGTGGTATTTAGATAAATAAAAGATGTTGTCAAATAGGAAGTTATACCAAGGAAGGAAGAACCACATAAAATAGAGATTGAGTTTAAGGATAATGAATTAGACTCTACAGAAGAACATGAATAAGAAGAAGAAGATCTGCATACTCTAGTATTGAGGATATTGATTTGGGAAAGAAGGAAACTGGAAAGGTATAATCCACCTAATTTCCATTCAAATTTTTCTTTGTTTATTATCGACGATGATCCCAGAATTGTTAGGGAGGCAGTGGATTTAGAGGATGGAAAACTCTGGAAAATGCCATGGCTGAAGAAATGGTAGCCTTAGACAAGAATGAGGCTTGGGATCTAGTGGATTTGTTGGCTAGAATAAATCCCATTTGTAGCAAATGGGTGTTTAAGAAGAAGTTGAATGGAGAAGGAAAAGTGGAGAAATACAAAGCTCGATTAGTAGCAAAATGTTATTCCCATGTAGATGGAATTGACTTGGTATCTACATGAAGCAGCCAGAAGGATTTGTTGTGAAGGGAAAGAAGGAGTTGGTATCCAAGCTGAAAAAGTTCCTTTATGGGTTAAATCAATCACCAAGGATGTGGTATAAAAAATTTGATACTTATATGTTGGGACTTGGCTTCACACAGAGCAAAGTGGATCATTGTTTGTATTTCAGATTAATTGATGATCATATTATTTATTTGGTCTTGTATGTGGATGATATGTTGTTGATATGAAACAACAAGGAGATTATCCAAGATGTGAAAAATCAATTATCCTCTAAATTTGACACAAAGGATCTTGGTGCTGCAAATTTTATTTTGGTCATGGAAATTAAAAGAGATCGGGTAGATAGGAAACTCTTTTTAAATCAGAGGAAATTTGTCGATACAATATTGCATAGGTTTAATATGAAGGAATGTAAACTGGTCAAGGTTCCTATCCCTGTTGGTGTAAAGTTGTATGTGGATCAGTGTCCCAAGACACACGAAGAGGAAGGGGACATGTCTCATGGTCCATATGCGAGTGTGGTTGGAAGTTTGATGTATGTAATGGTCTATACTAGACCGAACATTATACATGCAGTGGGAGTTTTGAGCATGTATATATCAAAACCATGGAAGGAGCATTGGACAATAGTAAAGAGGGTTTTCAAGTATTTGTGTGGCACTATTAGTTATGGGTTGTATCACCAAGGAAGACCAGGATTGGAAAGAGTGTTGGAAGGAGATGTCTTTGTGGATGGAGACTAGGTTGGATATATAGATCATAGAATATCTACAAGTGGGTATGTGTTTAACCTTTTTGGAGAAGAAATCAGTTGGATTCAAGCAAAAGAAAGTCTATAGTGGCACTCTAATCTATAGAAGTTGTATACATGGCAGCCACTCATGCAAGCAAGGAAGCAGTATAGTTACATAGATTGTGTTCAGGTATTGGGTTGGTACAACAATATGTAAGGATAGATTGTGACAGTCAGAGTGCAATCTTCCTAGAGAAGAGCCTAGCTTATCATTCAAAGACAAAGCATATTGATTTTCAGTATCACTTTGTGAGAGACATGGTTGAAGACAAAAAGGTGTTGGTGATGAAGGTGGACACTTTGAAGAATGTTGTAGATTCATTAACAAAATAGGTTAGCATTGAGAAGTTATCTTGGTTTAGAGGATCTATGGGAATTGTTGCCCTAGATTGTTGACTATGTAATCATGTAACCCCATGTATAAAAAGAAAAAAAAAAGTGGGAGAATGTTAGGTATGTGTTATATTCTTTGCAAAATTGATCCCATATATTGTACATTGATATGGGAGAAAAGGGTGTCTGGGGGTGATTTTCACCCCCCAACTGGAAGGTTTGTGAGGGTTCGAGAGTGGGAGCCCCCAAGAAAAAAAAAATTGTTCCATTTTTTACAGTTTTTTGCGTCAGTTTTTGGCGGTTTTTCAGCACACATTTTTTCTGATGGTTTTCTACTTCTAGTTAAGGAGTTAAGGTTGTTGAATAATATGGTTCAATGAATTATAGGTTTGGATTTCATGGGATCCTATATGTATATTTTATTATAAACAATGAAGATTATGAATAAAGAAGATTAGAGGTTTGACTCTAAACAGGTTTTTGGTTTTCCCGATTTGGGTTTCCAGGGTAAAAATATTTGCGTAATGTGTGTGTGTGCCATTGTATCTTTTTTGTTTTTATTAAGAATCTATTTGCAGTAATTAATTGTACAAGGTTAAAATATACACCCTGTACTTTCATGAGGTTGAAGAATGAAGTGTTGAAACCTCAATTGGGAAAGTTTGTGGTGGTATATTTGGATGATATATTGGTGTTCAATAGAACAAAAGAGAACATAATGCATTTGAGGCAAGTGTTGGAGCAAATGAGGAAGGTTAAACTACTTCTAAATCTAAAAAAGTGTTCTTTCATGAAGGAAGAACAAATGTACTTGTGATTCATGATATAATATGGATTAATGATGGATAGAAAGAAGGTGAGAGCCATTATGGAATGGCGTACTCTGAAGATCATATTCGAGGTAATAATTTTTCACAGTTTCTCAAAGCTTCTATAAGAATTTTATTCAAAACTTTAGTGGTAATTGTGCATCGCTAACAATATGCATGAGGAAAGGAGAATTCCAATTGAATGTAAAACAACAAAACAAGGTTTTGATTCTTTTAAGAAGCATGTGACTGAGAAGCTAGTGTTAGGTTTGTCATATTTCACCAATGTTCCAAGTGGTTTGTGATTCTAGTAGAAAATTGATTGGAGAAATGCTTAGCTCGGAAGGTAAGACCATTGTATTCTTCATTGAGAAGCTAAATGATGCAAAGAATAAGTACTCGATGTATGATAGTTGTGAAGCTTATTTGTTATACATGTATTGATGAAGTGGAGGCACTACTTGTTGCATAAGAAATGTGTTTTGTATATGGATCATCCAGCATTGTAGTACATAAAAAATTAAGTAAAATTGAATTAAAGGAACATGAAATGGGATTAGTCCATGTATATTTACTCATTGCTTGTTGAAAGATAGATATGAGAGATCAAATAGAATTGTTAATTCTATAGCAAAAGGACAATTTTGTTGAGTACCATGATTATGTAGATGGTAGGGATGGAATAAATGAATAATGTATATGAGGAAAATGTATATTTTGTTGAATTATTGAAATCCGACAAAGAAACATGGAGTGAAGTTTGAACCCCATACTTGGATTTCTTCATCGAAGAAAGTTTTGTTTTTAAAAAATCAATAAATTTTCATCCCAATGGGATCAATGAGGGACAACCTCATGAGAGAGCTACATAATAGTGGTGTAAGTTTTATTTTCAAAATGGATAAGACCCAAGCTTTGGTTCAAGAGGGATATTATTGGTAAGGATTGCCAAGGATATGAAGCATTGGATCAAAAGTTGCAGAATTTGTGAGCATGCAAAGGATAAAAGTCAAAACACTGGATTCTACAAGCAATTCCCCGTACCAGAAGAGTTGTGGGAAGACATTAACATTGACTTTGTGTTGGGATTTCCAAGAACATAGAGAGGTGATGATTTTATCTTCATATTGGTAGATATATCCTCTAAACTGGCTCATTTAATTCCACGCAAGAAAACTATTGATGCAATGAACATAGTTGTTTTATTATTTAGAGAAATATGTTTTCATGGTTTCCCATGAAGCATAACCTTAGCTAGATACATCAAGTTCATTTTTCACTTATAGAGGGCCTTTTGGAAATATACCAATATGATATTGCAATTCATTTCTACAGATCATTTTCAAAAAAAATGGAAAATTGAGGTAGTGAACATGAGTCTTGGAAATCTATTAAGATGGTTGGTAGGAAAGAAACTGAGAAAATGGGATGTGGTGTCAATACAAGAAGACTTTTCATATAAAAATTTAGTGAGCATATTGATGGGAAGGGAAAATTTCCAAATTGTGAATGGAAGATCCCTAATAAGAGTGTCATATTTGGAAAGCTTTCCTAAAGAAAGCAAGAGATCAACTATAGATGACGAGTCATTTTCAAAGCATATGCAGGAAGTACATGAACAAGTAAACAAATGGCTACAACAACACATCTAAGGATATAAATAGAGAGATCATAAGAAAACAATAATGTTGAAATTCGAGGAAGGAGACTTTGTGATGTGCACCTAATCAAGGAGAGCCCCCCGATAGGAACATATAACAAATTGAAGGTGAAGAAAATAGGACATTGTCAAATCTTGAAAAAAAAATTAGATATGCCTATGTGTTGGAATTGTTGGAAGGCCTGGATATCTCACCAACACTCAACTTGGTAGAATTGTATGATTAAAATGAGGTGATACCAATGGATATGATCCAAACATTGGATGGAAGGAGAAAATTATGTTTAAAGGAGAAAGAGACAAAATTATAGAGATAATTGAAGAGAGAGTTGCAAGAGAAAAATAAGATTTAACTAAAGAATACCTAGTTCGACGAGAAGGGAAAGGAATGGAAGATACCACATGTATTTTAGAAGAAGTGTTGGACTGATTTAGGATGTCATTACATGAAAATTCTACCAATCTCATGAACAAGAGTTCAGTTTTTTTTGTACTAGGGAGTCTGATGTACCCCTAAGCATTATTTTTGGCCTTTGAAAACTTGGTAAATTCTTTTGAGCTATTTTTATTTCATGTTAGGGGAAACATTATTGAATATGTGCATGAAATTAGAGAGAACTTGTGCTACTTCATTAAGTTTGATAACCTCTATCCACAAGAAATAAAATATTTAGATGAGGTCTAGGTTGATGTGGAGCACAAAGATCGCGTCGTTTTTTTCATGGACAAAGTTATCATTAAGGTTCCTTCTCTAGAGATGGAGCTCCTAGTGGTTAAATATAGATCATATATTTCCATAGATGATGGCACCTATAGTAGAAAGTTTATAAATTGGAATGCTACCAAAAAAAATATTGTAGTTTTTTAGAGCACCATCGAAGGTTTCACGGATGATATATCATGGATGATGAGATATGGCCTACCTTCTCCTAGGGATGAGAAATTTTTATTGCACCCCCCTAAAATATATGTTGAATTACTACGGGTGGTAAAGACCAAGGAATCCATAATAAAGGACAATGGAATCATACCCTTAGAGAATGAACATCATATGGAAGCTTCAAACTACAGTGACAATGTGGACCATTCCCATCCATATGATCCACTTCGTATCTCTAGTCAACTACTCAAAGAAGAAATAGATAGGTAAATCATTTCGATTCTTGAACGATGGGAAGAACATTCAAGAAAATACATGGTAAAAAATGCACATTTCCCATAACTGTGTGAGAGGGACAACTTGATAGGAAGTACTACATAATATACCTCTCATGGCATAGGATTTTCCTAGGTATCCAATACCATGATGAATGCCAAGATTTTTCACCATCACATCAGAAGAGATGGGACCACCAATGCAATAATAAAAAAACATTTCTAACCACCTCTAGTCAACTAATCAAAGAAGAAAGAGATAGATAAATCATTTCGATTCCTTAACGATGGGAAGAACATTCAAGAAAACACATGGTAAAAAATGCACATTGCCCATAACTATGTGAGAGGGAAAACTTGATAGGAAGTACTACAGAATATACCTCCCCTGGCATAGGTTTTTCCTAGGTATCCAGTACCATTATGGATGCCAAGCTTTTCCACCATCACATCAGAAGAGATGGGACCACCAATGCAAAAATAAAAAATATTTCTAAATCCAAGAAGGGGTAGAAATACAAGGGTAATTGTTTTTAGTTTCCCCCCATCATGGCCTCCCTAGTTTTGTAGCATTGTTTAAGGGATTAGTATATACCAATGAATCCCCTAAGAGTTTTGGATCAACTAGCACATGATTCAAGGAAACAGTTTATAAAAAGAGAATATGATAACAACATAAAGGATTGGAAGTTTTGGTTTCATTATGCTACTAGAATATTAAGAGAGATCACACCCCTATATTGTAATAACATTCAAATGGATTTTCCTCATAGGGATCTATCACAATGGTCCTATATTTTTCTCTTATATTAGTCTCATTCTTTCTGTATGCGTGATTTTGAGTAATTGATGTTCGAGAAAACAAGGTATTTCCACACAAGACAAACACCTTTAGTAACCATTCACACAATCAGATCAAAGATCAATACATTGATGTTTTTATGTGGTTAAAGCCTTCAAACAAGGAAACATTCCATGGCCCCAATGAACATGGCCACTTGAGGCAATATGTTAATGCAAAAGAAAAATATTTTACAAGAGAGTTTCTCACAATCGATCATCCACAAATAACCCTCCATGTTCTTTAAATAGAGATCATGGACCAATTGTATGTTAAGTTGTGGATCAATGTATCCATTAAGATATAGAAGAATGTGATCCATCTGATCACTCTATGTCTAGAACATATCATGACTGTCGAATTACATAGCTACAAATGAATACTGATGCATACTAAAAAAACACACCAAGAAACACACTTTTACCTAAAGACACATTAGACCAAGTTGATCTTAAATAACTCCTAAGTGTCGAAATATCCTAACATCCCCCATTAAGAACAACTTGGGATAGGATTGAATAATTTACAAAGGTGACGCAATAGAAGAAGTAAGGAGGAATTAGATCCTATCCCCCCTTAATGACAACTTCTTGAACTCCTAACATGGATCAAAGTTTGGAAAACTTCGTTTCTGTAAGGGACTTTGTGAAAAAGTCTATAACTTGATATTCTATAAGGAAGAAGAGAACTTCAATAACTGATCATGAATGAGCTTTCTAATGAAGTGCATGTCTAACTAAATGTGTTTGTTGTGTTGATGTTGAACTGGATATTTGGTGAGCTTGATGACACTCTGATAGTCGCACCAGAGGGTGGTCGAATGCGGCTGTTGGAATCCAAACTCTGAAAGGATATGTCAAAGCCATAAGGCTTCTAGACTTGCATTAAACACTGCTTGATATTTTGCTTCCACTAAAGAAAGAGAAATAATGTGTTGTTTCTTACAAGTCCAAGTGATAGGTCTGAAACCAAGGCTGAAAAACATAACCTGCAGTAGACTTTTAGTCATCAAGGTCTCTAGTGCAATTTGAATTAGTGAAACCAACCAAGAAAAGAGTCCCCCTAAAATGTAATGTATCACAAACTTAAGTGTACCCCATATATATTGAAGTATTTTTTTGTCACTTTCTAATGGATCTCATAGGGTGTTTGCATATACTGGGAAACAAAACCAGCAACAACAGAAATATCAGGATGGGTATGAGTCAAACATAAAAGGCTACCAACTAATCGATGCTACAAAGTGACATCAACTTTGGGAGTAGTACAAGTGGCAACAAGTTTAACTCCATACTGGAAGGAAGGAGGGGTTAGTTTAGAATCTTCGATGTGAAAGTGGTGAAGAAGGTCACATGCATACTTAGACTAGGAAAGGAAAATATCTTCGTTAGATTGCAATACTTAGAGGCCAAGGAAATAATGAAAATAGCCTAAGTATGTCATTTCAAATTTATTTTTGAGGTTGGATTTCACATGGGTTGAAATTTTAGGGTCACTACTAGTGAGGATAAGGTCATCAACATAAAGAACAAGTATTATGATATGGATTCCTACTTTCTTGGTGTAGACATTAAGGTTAGAGTGACATTTAGGAAAGCTAGAGTCAAGAAGAAATATATCCATTTTAACATACCAAATTCGAGGAGCTTTCTTAAGACCATAGAGATATTTATTGAGGAAGAAAACTAGGACAGAGTCATTTTGAACATAACCATGAGGGTGTTCTATGTATATTTATTCTTGCAAATCCCCATGAAAAAATATAGATTTAACATCCATTTGATGGACCTCCCATTTCTGTGAGGAAGTAAGGTCTAGAACAAGGTGGATGGAATTCATTTTGGCTACGAGAGAAAAGGTTTCATTGTAGTCAATGTTGAAAAGTCAACAAGAAACATGTGTCTAATTTACTTTCCCCTTAAATAAATTGGACAATAAATATTAATCTATTATCTCATTTATAACTGATTGATTTGGAGTTGTAACAGAATTATAAGTGTAGTTGAGTGAGTTAAGCTTAGTTGTACTAGTTGTAACTAAACTTGCACTAGATTCACCACGGTTAACTACATGCATGTCAGATCCAGTGGAGACCCAGTTGAGATAACAGGTGAAAGGGACAGTTTGGATATCAGTTGTGATTTGAGTGAAGTGCACTCATGCAATCACACATGCAGTGGATATGCTCATGAGCATGTGCAAACTAGGCAATTCGAATTCATTGTGAGAATTCAATTTGCAGGGATTGTGCAGAGGAGGCAGGTTGTCTGGACACAAAAATTGGCACATGTATTTGTTGAGTTTTGTATAACAGTGTGAGACGATTGTATTGTATTGAGAGATCTTGGATTAGAGTTTTGTATGAGATTGTTTCATGATCCATGATATAAATAATATAAATATAGTGGGGTTTTTAGCTTTATGATTTCCCGTAAAAACTTATGTGTTATGTGTTCTTGATATTTTACTTTGTGTTCGTGGTTTAAATTTCCGCAAGAATATTAGTAGAAGCGATTATGTATTTAACAGTGGCATATAATTGTTAGATCAAGAGAATTGCAGGAAATACATTAATTGTATTGAAATTTCTACATGGTATCAGAGCCACGGAGCCACGGAAGTGAGGTGCGACAATAATAGTATTTTCGCAGGTCCCGTCTCTGGCAGGGTGCGAACCTTAGTACTGGAAACTGTTGATTAAGGTTGGTTTTCATTGATGTCAACACTTGAAGAAAGCCCCGTAGCACAAAGTTTTAGGTAAAGGACCCAATATTGTTTGATGTAAATATGACTCATTATTGTTTTTTCATGGTTGATAAGAAGTAAATATGGATGAACTCTGAAGTGGTCCCCTTATGGTGAAATCCCTCACGGGAAGACGCTTTGTGGAGTAAGAGAACCCATGCTTAATTGTGGAATAATGAAATGAAGGAAAGTGAATTTGTCAGGGAAAATATCCTAGATGGATAGTGCTTGTCATGTCATTTCTGGTGGTATGTGGAACGTCACATAATTCCTCATGGTTAGATTGTTATGGCCATGAGAAGTTGGAGACCCCAGGTTTGGGTAATGGACCCAAGTTTGTTTGATGGGTAATGGCATGAGTTATGATATATTTTCAGATAATAATATTCTATATGGATACTACATGTCATGCCATTTTTTTTTGTATGTAGAACATCACATAACTCCTAACGGTTTGAGAGTTATGGCCTTACGAAGTTGGAGGACCCTCATATGTCATCTAGAAGCCCCCAAAAGGTCAAAGTAATCAAAGTGGTTTAAGAGATTTTAAAAGGTAAATAATAAAGTGAAGTGATGAGTGTATTATAATTCAAAGTGAATACAAAATAAATTATTTCAATTATAAATTTAATGGAGAAATTAGAAGTGGACCCAGCCCTAAAATAAGGAAAGTGGGCCAAGTGACCTAGAAGATGTTTTTAAGGAAGCTACTTGGAGAGTATAAATAAGAGGCAAGGCTCTCTAATTTGAATAACACTTGAGAATATTGAATATATATATGTTTCTGAGGCAACCAAGGATATCTAAACCTGAATTCGGAGTGAAGGTGAAGAAAAGAAGGCCGAAATGCAAGGAAGGATAAATTCTTTTGATGGTGCTTTCTAAGGTATGTTATTTACAGGTCATCTCACCATTTTTGCTATAGATTTTTTTCTATAATGATTCAGACTGTGAAATTGCTATCCAAGTGAGAAAACATATCCAAGTATCTGTGTTAAAAAATTCAGCTTGTGGATCGTTTTATTTTTGGAGTTACACTCCGTGGAAAATAGGGTTTGTGGCCAGTCCTAAAACTAGTCAAAATCAGGTGTTTCGGGTAAAAACGTCATAACTTCTTCATAACAGATCCAAATTCAGTGAGACAAAATGTGTTGGTTAGGGTACAGTCTTTAGTATGTTTTTTTAACCGTTTCATATAAATTCATCAAATATTTTGTGTGGGGAACGCTCTACAAGTTCGATCTCTAGAATAAGCCAGAATTCAACAAGGTATGTCATTTTTGCTATAAATCGTTTTCTGAGAGGTTCCAAGTAGTGAAACTTGGATGAATTGCATAAAAAACATTGAAGAACATTTTGTATCAGTTTCATATCTTTATAAATTACAGGTTCAAAGTTATGATTAATTCAAGACAGGGTTGTTGACTAATCCAAAACTAGTCTTGTGAGACTAAAGAAAAGTTTGATGAAAATGCTAGTCTCTTGTTGTTAAAGTTAATGAAGGTTTGAAATAATGTGATCATATACACCATGTCTATTACAGAGCTAAAAAACAGATTTGGATGATGAAAATGATGAGAGCTTTTGGTTGAGGTACATGTTGAGTACATGGTTGAGACAAGTAGTTGATGAGTTGGCACATACATGAGGTGTATAGTTGATGATGTTGGTACATATTGATGAGTCATGGTTGATGAGTAGTTGACACATGATTGGTACATAC